>JAUMHQ010000105.1:451176-463057 GCA_032361165.1 Enteromius paludinosus | reverse complement strand
GTTGTGTGTAATGAATCTAAAATATATGAAAGTCTAATGTTTATCAGTACATTACAGAAAATAATGAACTTGATCACTATATGCTAATTTGAAAAGGACCTGTATATTATGGTCACTTGATGCTTTCATGACGCAGTGGCGTACATCGTCTTAAAAATAGGGCAGTCTTGTGAAATAATGAATAAAATATTTGATTAAATTGCATTGCAGGGTTTTGGCCTGTTTTGTTTCAGCACACAATAGTATAAACATGTTAGCATCTGTTTAGTTTTTATGGATTTAAATCCATTCATTTAACCCAAAATCATCAGACTGTCACTTTTCTATTATGTTTTGCTACTGTATATGGCTTTAAATTTTATATTTGTTTGGCTGACTGATTAAAAAAACAGTTTTCTTCAGAGAATCATGATCAGACGGATTTTAATACTGCCTGTAAAGACAAATGTTTTTTGTTGTTGTTATTGTTTTTAGGTTGTAAATAATTTTTAAACTAATTTTCAGTCATTTTTGCAGGATTCTTACTTTCATTCGGGCCGATCTTCACGTCGTCATGAGCCTCCCAGAAGGTTCCAGTGGGATTGCGTTTGTACTCCTTGTTCTGAGCGTTCACGTGTTTTTTCAGTAGTTTCGGAGCGGCTTCATTGTTAGTGATTATGACGTTGAAAGAAATGTTTTCTCCAACTACAGGGGCTTTTAGTAGCTTGAGGGAAACTGCAACGCCCTTAGTAGCTTCATCAAAAGACACAACAGATCATTGTTTTTAGTATATTTAGTATATTACTCAAACAAAGAGCAGAGTTTATAAGGAAAGAAAAAACAAATGCTAGAACTTACCCATGATTTCCATAGCACTGTCAGGCTGACCTCTGAAACTAATGCTTCTTTCAGCAACTTAAATTAATAAGAAAAAATATTTAAACAAAAGGGATATTGACACTGAGTGAATTTAACTTAATTTAACTTAAGTTTCCTCAAAGTGTTCCAAGAAGCCTGTATTACAGTTTCTTTCTATGTATATATATATGTGTGTGTATGTGGTCATAAGTAAGCAAAGACTACTGAAGTGTGTTGTACCAGAAAGTATGATTTTTAATCTTACAACTTCAATTCATTGTTTTAATTGCCTTGTAATTAATGATGTACGACATTTACTAAAGGAAAACAGTGTTAAAACAAACAAACAAACAAACAAACACATTTAATTGTCTTTAACAACAACCATTCTTTTTTTTCTGGTGATGCTGACACTAATGAATAGCACATTTTAGCATTAGAAAGCTATATGACTTACAAGCAGTGAATGCCACACGAAATGAGTTTTCATCTAAATAGGAAAGAAGGAGATTTTTGTATGAAATGTAATTTAACAGTAATAAAACAAAATAATAATAATAATAAAACTATTTATATAGCACTTTTCAAACATAAAATCTGACTCAAAGTGCTTTACCTAATCAGAAATACACAGTTAAATAAGCAACAACAAATACATCAAGCATAAAGACCTACAGTACACGTTATAACTGAAAGCCAAGAGAAAAAAATAACCATGAGTGTACTAGCTTCCCCAAAATCTGTACGTAATGTATTACATAATTTATGAATAAATGCATAACCAATTGTTTTCCTTCTATAACTGGGAACCTCCAATAAACCTGTATTAGATGTTCTTAAGGTTCTGGAGTATAATTAACAAGAGAACTGATGATGTAATTATGTCAATGTCCATTACAGGCTTTATACAGTACATAATAAGAAGGACTTATAGGAAGCCGACTCTTCAGTGCCATAAGGCAGGATGTGATGGATTGAATAGTCACAGTGTGATTTGGCTCAGCAGATATGTGTAGCGGTGTATCATCAGCATAATTATGAAAACTACCAATTTTTCCAAACGATTTATTTAAATGTTATGGTCAACTGAGCAAGAATTGAAACTTTATTTTTACTGGAACTAACTCTAAGATCATTGGTTGTTTTTATAAGAGCAGTAGTAATACTTTTGCTCTTTCTATAGCCAGACTGAAACAATATGTATGTATTGTCTTTCTCTTACCCTCCTCAGTTTTGTACTCAGATGTGATGTTCATCATACGCATGGATCCTGGCTGTTTGGTGGAGATCAAGGATCCAACACTGCGTCTATCGACCTCGGTTGACAGTATCTTTCTATCTCTGACGATCATCCTATGCACATCTGCGTTCACCTCTGCGTAAACGAACGGCACGTCGTACTGCGCATCCACCTTCTTCTCATAAATGGCTTGAACAGCAGCAGGACCACAGCGGAACATGCCTGTGACAGAATATGGATGTTTAAGCATGATTATCAATAAAATCCTAGATCAAATAAATAGCATGCTTTGGAGGAACTAAATGGCATGTTATCTAGGCCGCTCACTAGTGTTTTTATATGTTAACCTTATAAAAATAAAGACAAAGACAGACCTGCACTTCTCTCTTGTGGCGTGGGGTCGAGAACCTGCCACCCGTCATAACCTCGACCCAGATCAGGTCTCTTCATCCAACTCTCCACCCACACATGGAAGTTCCTGAAAAAGACCAAAAACATTAAAAATCCGGAAACAACTCATCCTTTCCACCACGATCAGTTCAGGATCATTTGTATACTATGGCCTAATGATGGTGCAGACACAGAAAAGCCTTAAATGAATATAATATTACTTTATTAAGCAAGGATGAATTGAAAATAATCAGAAATGTTTCAAATCAGCTTTTCTGAATTTTTTTTTTTATTATTTCTGAAGGCTCGTTTGTCACTGAAGTCTGAAGTTATGATGCTGAAAATTCAGCTTTGATCACAGGAATAAATTACATTTTGTATTCATATTCACATATTTATAGTTATGTGACAGTTTACGGCTTTTACTTGATGCTTGATCAAATAAATGCAGCCTTGGTGAGCAGAAAAGGTTCTTTCAAAAACATGAAAAATCTCCCTAACATCAAACTTTTGAACTGTAATGTTTTAGCAATATATCTACAGAGACTTTTCAGCACAACTCACCAGATGCTATCCCTGCCGATGGACAGTTTTTCCCCCATCTCATTGTAATATTCCTCAATCACCATGTTTGCGTTTGTGTCGTGAGCGGAGTTGAAGTTGGTGATGACTCGAGTCGGAATGCCAAGGGCTCTCATTACTATCACACAAACACACATTTTTTATATCAATCATCATTAGTAGGCTACTTAATAAATTAAACAATGGCCAATGAAATTCATACTTCAATCAAAAATTAAAAGTTTTACATATTGGGTCGGTAAGATTTTAGAAAAAAACATGTTTTTAGAAGAAACCTTCCCATTTCTTTGATCAAATATAATAATAATAATAATATTGTTTTATATTATTACGATTGAAAAAGTTTTCTATATAAATGTATTGTAAAACATAATTTATTCAAAGATGAAAGATCAAAGATGAATTGTGGGCATCATTACTCCAGTGTCACATGAACCTTCAGAAATAATTTTAATTCACTGATTTCATGCGCAAGAAACATTTTTGATTACATAGAAACTTTGAAATTCTAGAAGGTTCAAGGTACAATATTTTTTAGTATTAGAAATACCTTAAGGGCTTTTGATCAATTTAATGTGTCTAAATAAAAGTCATATTTTCCTTAAAAAAATCTTACATGACCCCACAGTTTTGAATGTAATGACTTCTGTTTGTCTCACCTGTACACATGACAGCAGCAAACACCCAGCACTGTCCGTATTTCACAGGCCTGAATTGTGTTTCTGCCCACTTCCTGAGAATATCTGCGCTGCCGGACCACTTTGAAGGGTTGACACCATCGCTGTAGTCACCTGACCAGTTTCCCATCAACACCCCTTTATCATCATTAGAGTTCACCTGTTCAGAAAGACAGAGAGACTATATTAATACATGAAGAGAGAAAGAAAGAGAGAGAGAGAGAGAGAGAGAGAGAGAGAGAGAGAGAGCAGATTCTCACCATCGCTGAGATCACGCGACCGATATAAACCGGATTGCTGCGGCTCTGCAGATCATTTCTCATATCTGCTCGATATTGAGGACTCAGCTGCAGCAATTGCATGCAAATGTCCAGTATCCCTTTTTCATACTGAAAACACATTTATGCATGATAGGAGTTAATGTGAAGCTGTTTTTTTTTTAGTGCTGAGCTGTCAGTCAAAGGTCAAACATCTCACCTGATCAAACGACCAGGGTCTGGAGACCATGTTACCAGGGCTGCCTTTAAACAGCAGACCGATATCACTCCTTACATATTCAGTCCTCAGATCCTCCGACTGCAGGAACACCGAATCAGCTGCAGAAAAAGTTTGTTTTATTGGTGATCTTTGACAATAAATGAAAGAGTGATAAGATGCTACACATTACCGATTTTAGAGGTGCATAAAGGCCGCAAAAGCAAAGCAATTAAAGACACCAACTAGACCTTTTTTAAAAGATTGTTTGTTTCTGAAAAATAATTTAGAGATGCAGAATATTTTCGGACAAATTTCAAAATCAGCCACTATTAAAAACATCAGCATCGGTCCTATATGCACAATTGTGTCGATACATGTTGCTGATAACACGCATAACTAAATCAGCAAAATTGGTTGAAAAATATCGGCATATCGGTTATTGTAACGTTCCCAGCCAAAAGTGACTAAAAGTGTTTATAATGGTACAAAAGATTTCTATTTTCAATTAAATTATTAAAATAGTTATTTTGAACTTTCTATTAAAAATTGAATCCTGAAAAATGTATTTCGATTCTCAAGACGTTTTCCACATCAATGGTGTTGAGAATCCTTATTAACAATTAAGTACAAATTGTAACTGATAATGACTGAGCTGCAAATCAGACTTTTGGAATGATTGTTTTTTTAGGCTATATTTATAGTTGTCTGCCTGTTGGGACAGGAGGATAGAGAGCTGATAGGAAAGCACTGGGTGGAAATAGAGGGTGGACATAAACAATTTTCAAATCGTGTCTATCTAGCACGTAACTAGCAACCAAAGCACACAACAGCATGCTAAAAAAACCACTGTGATTTTCAGACTGCCAACTAAGAGCCTACAGCACTCACCTGAGCACCAGGGGTTGCAGAGGAGCGTGAACTGGCCGAGCGAGTGTGTTTTCACACCCAAGCGGGACTCGACTCTCATCTGGAGCGTGTAGACTCCGATAGAAGCAGATGCAGGGCTGGACAGTGACACTGAAAGAGCACGGGGTCCAGTCGGGTTCGGGACACGCCTCTCCAGAACTGCGGCCCACTGAGTCAGAGAAGGCTGTCCAGACACAGAGACCGGGACCTCCACAGAAATAGGACCTGAGGTGACGAGAGAGGGCAGAATGTCAGAATACATTGTGGAAGTAAAATTATCACTAACGGTAACTTTGGTAATTGAGTAATCAGTTGGTGACCCAATCCAGCCTGGTTACAAACTACAAAATATCTTTCTACAGATTCATACAGATTTGGAACTACTCAAAGGTGAGTAAATGATGAATAATATTGTTATAAACAATACAGGTAATGTACATTGCACAGTATTATAAATGCCTGCTGAGGGCACCGACTGCCTGGCGATTGTTTTAACTTTACTGCACGATCTAATGCGTGTTTAATATAGACCAACAAAAATGTAATTAAAATAAACACTATTTGACATTTCTTTATGGCAGAAATGCTACAGCCACTGTATTTTGGTGGGTATGTATGGTTGTAACGTGTGAGGCATGACAACAGAGTTGGGCAGGCAGCGAACAATCAAAAAACAAAGAAACAGTCCAAAGATCAAAAACACAGGTAATCTAGGAAACACAGAAACCGGAAACAACTTTTCAATAATCAGCCAGTGTTTTATTGTTCTGTGTTTCCTAGATTACCTGTGTGTTGATTCTTGGACTGTTTTTTTGTGTGATTGTTTGCTGCCTGCCCTGACTATTGCCTGTATATCGGATTACTCTTTTTGTCTCTGCTTTGTATTATACTGTTTGCTGGTTTTCGACCCTCTCTGTTTTGACCGCATTTGTTAATAAATCTCTGCATTTAAATCCTCAACTCGGTTTTCAACCCAAACCCAAAATCACAACAAAATGCAGAGAAGGAGGAGGCTGAGGTTGAGGTTAACACACATGTATTTGGCAACGTTTTGTGTGGAGCAGCATTTACTGTGATATTATTATCACATAATATTGCAGGCATTTTTTATGGTTTCTCGTCTGTAAAATGGACCTTTTCTGGTCTTTTGCTGGTTACTCAATGGGAAAAAATGGATTTTTATTTTTAATTTAAATTTTAATGGAGTCGGCTTACTCTGAAATGAATTGAGGAATCATGACAGATCTATGATTTACAAAAATGTTTTTAAGGCAACATTTATAATTGCATATTTTAGTTTAACTAAAACCAATAAAAAATTCTATAGATATAAAAAAAAAAAATAGCAAACTAAAATTAAAGTAAAAGCAGAAAATATAATAATCATCAAATTATTTCAAAATATTAACAAAAACATATATAATAGTATATCAGTGAAACTAAAATCATACACAAACTTCTTTTACGATTGCATATTTGTTTTTTATGGTTTCATCTTTGACTTTTTTTTATAGCCATCATTATTTTAGTCCCAAGTACTGCAAATACTCACATCAGTTACAATGTAGCAAGTCATTCTGGATCTGACAAACTAATGATTACAGATTCATTTCATCATAATAGAGGGAGGGTGATATGAGCATTGCATTTTTACTTCACACACCCACACAAACATACCCAGATCAATTCGGAAGATCAGTTTTTCCTTCAGTGGATCAAATGGCCGTCCATCATAGTTGATAGTCACTGTGAAGGCCTGTCCTCTCCGCAGAACCAGAGTGCTGGAACTCAGACCGTCGGTCTTGTGCCGGGTCTGGTTCTGCACCTGTTGCAGGTCAGTAGTTCGAACCTTGAACTCTGTGCAAAAATTAGCAAATGTGATAAGATTTCTCAGGGAAATGTTTTAGAGAGAGCAGTCTTTTGAGTAAATTAGTAATAAAATAAAATATGATTATTATACAAATAAAATGATTTAATATAAACTTTTTTTAATGATCACAAAATGATGTTTTGTAAGCAAATATTCAAGTTTATTGCACAACTAGAAATATTTAAAAGTGTTTAAAATAGCAGATCATTATTTATTATTAACTTTTATATAACGTTTTCTTAAAAGCATCAAATAATCTGAAATCTATCAAAGCAACAGTAAAAAGTTCTTTATAAACAGCAACATAACTCTAATATGATGTTTTCTGATAAAAGGTTTAACGAAATGCCTTGCTAATAAAATAATAATAAAAACACGAAGCTTACCGTCCATGATGCAGCTGTGTTGTGGTTTGATGTTTGATTCAGATTCCCAGTTTATTGGGTTTTTATACAGCCTCCGTCTGCCTCACCCTTCCTGCTGAAGTTACCAGACCACATTCACGTGAAGTCAGTATACATGCCTAATGTCAAAATCAGTAGAGTGTGTGTTTCCGTGGATGCATTGAGTAAGTTCAGCACAGAATGAGTAATACACACATATCTGTAGACATACAGTACATCCCTGGTCAGACAATGTATATGCAAAAGTGCACAGCTTTTGTCCCTCTGTGCGTGAATAAAATGACCTGTTGTAAGAAACATTTAAACAAAATGTACGCAAAACATGATGTTTTGTTTGTGGGAGGCACTTCCAAATGAAAGAACTAGGATGACATCACTTTAATACAGGACCTCTATCTTCATTAAGTCGCATGCAAGGTTATCAGATGTACAAATCAAATTTGGAAATTCATGGATAAGTAAATGTAAGGATGAGTGTTGTAAAATATAATACAATCTAATTAGTAAATGCTTCATTTTTGGAATCGGGTTAATCCAGATTACACATACACATTTGTTTTTGCATTAAAGAATGACAATGGTAAAATCATCTTGAGGGAAAAGGACAGTGTGAATGGTTCTTTAAAAAATCATTTTCTTCATGCAATGTGACTAATGCAAAGCAGTCCTTCTTTAAATACAAGATGCTCTTAACAAAAGAAGTTTCGTGCAATTCACCCTCATAGATGACTAATATTATAACTGATATTTTCCTTGTTCTCTAAGTGTGCATTTAACATCAACTGAATAGTCTGGAAATACACATCATGATGCACAGTCACGGAAAGGGCTTGAGATCTCACACCCTCACTCACACCAGTGAGAATGAATATGAAATAAATCATGACAGATATAAGAGCTCAGCGTGCAGGAGGTGCGGTGCTGTCAGACCTGGTCTGAGTTTCATGTTGGGTGACACCCAGGTCACTCCTGTACTCTTCCTATTTTCCGATAAGATCTAATTATGACACTCATTCAGTAGCAGGATTACAAAATACTGTATTTTACACATGACTACATCTGGACGTATTAGTAAAAGCATTGTTATTGACAGTATGTGTGATTGACAGCATTTCACAAGAAGATTTCACAAACCATGAAGAAACCAATTTTGTGGTCTGAAGATGTATTCATTGGCATATCTGTAATGCATAAAAAACAGGTGTGTGGTGTGATTTCAGCTGCCAATGTTTTATCACACAGTAAGTGAAGTGATTGAACAAATGTTTCTGGTTGTGTGTGCTTGAGTAGCATTTACAAGAACTTCCAAACGCCTCAGCCAGTTAATAGGCTGTACAAGGAAATAATCTAGGTTATTAATTCAGGGACCGTTATAAATTTGAGGCCAGTCCTGACAGAAACACACCTTCTGTGCAGGTTTCTGAAGTGACTCACTCTTCACAAAGCCACTAATGCTTTCGACAAACTGAAGTGGATCACAAAGACCTTGTTAAACACTGAATAAACAGCTCAGTGTACAAAAACACTCTTACTCTTGACAGACAAGGCTGCTAAATTAAATCCAACCAAAAGAGTCTGATGCTTTAGAAAGAAAACTAACAAGTCCAGATGTCAAGTGAGTGTCAATGACAGAGCAGCTGTCAAAAATAACGTGTCGACCAAAACCAAGGTTAAAATGCCTGTTTTGGGGGAGATCTGGAGTGTCTTTACGGACATACGTATATGGTTTGAAATAAGTAAGGGAACAATGAATTCATTATCAAAACATTGCTATTACATTACAGTAATCTGTTTGCCTTTTTGTTTTTTTAAATGATCAAAAGGGAAATATTTCTTTCAACCTTAAAAGTACAGTCATGAGGACTTAAAGCCTTCGCTTTAAAACAAATATATATTGTCAAAGCAATTAATTTGAATTTTTAACTCATTGTATTTAGTTACTAAATGCTAAATACAGTTTGATTTTGTGTTCTTCTTGTCACTACCCTTTTGTTCTAGTTTTGGGTTTTCTATGCTTGGGAAGTGTTTGTGTCTTCTGTCCAAGAAGAAGCCTGACTTGACCCTGCTGTCCAACTGATGCCACACCTGCCCTGGTCAGCTGACTCCCTGAAGCCTATAAAAACTCCAGCATCACTTCCTGCTTCAGCTTCATGCTCACTTGCTGTGTTCGCTCTCTGACTGTGTCTCTAGTGCCAAGTTAGCACTTCTCTGTGTAAGAATAACTGTGTGTGTTTAACTAAGAGTTTGCTTGTGGAAGAGAGTTTACGTTACGTCTGGATTTCCCTTTCGGACTTGTTTGCTGATACTGGTTAATAATTGTGTATATAATAATAATAATAATATTCTGTGGAGGGAGGGAGGCTGATGCTATTTTTGCTAGAAAATCTTTGTTGATTGCTTATAGTAGGGAGCTAGGGAAGTGACCTGTATTTTTATTTTACTTTTTCGTGTGTGAATTAGGGAATTTAGAGGCAAAACAATTTGTAGCCTTTTGGCCTTATCGGCTCCTGAAGCTAAAACACCCCCAAAATTGTAGTGTTTCTAAAGCTAAAAAAAACTACTGTGTTTGGACTATTAATCAAGCACAATTTCTGACTTTCCCAAAGTTTCCATATTTCCTATGTACATTTGAAACCCCTATTGTATACAATCCAATAATATAAGAATATATGGATAATTATTATATTTCAAACTATATTAATAACTCTCCCAAACATTCTGGTTCTGTATTTAATCAATTAATAGACGCAATCTGACATCAAAACCACACATGGACAAAGATATTCTTGAAAATAATGGCATAAAATTAGTTTTTAACAAATTATTGTTCATATTGGCCCTTGCATTTTGATTAATAATAGTTTTACAATCAACAGATGAATAAAATACAAGAAGTATCTACCCAATTTAGCAATGCTGTGAGAATCCTGAATAAACTATGAACCCACCTGAGCACAATTAATTTTAGTTAAGCATTAATCAACATCATCCGTGTGACTGATTGTTAGGTTACTTTATAAAGTCATGTGACACCAAAAAGTGCTGTTTTACAGATCTGCTTCCATCAACATACAGTACAGACCTTTACCACCAGTGACTCTCAACATAACACCTGGGTCGTATTTCACCCCCAAACAACAAAAGAAACACGTGGAATTTAAATTACATTTAGAAAATTACATTTTGACTCCCATTTCTCATTACAATGATGCAAATAAAGCATGTTTTAAAACTATTAAGCACAACATTATGCATAATTAGACAGAGAAACTAACTAGCATGGTCCTGAAACGTCACAGTTTTCTTTTATTTGCAAAATAACAAAATAATTGCTTTTTTAGGATGAAATTTGTCCAGAAAATAATGTTGTTTCTGTTCTTTCCTGATGCTTTAATAAAGTTCTCAAGAAGTGTAAGCTGACAGTAAATCTCATTTGAAGTGGAGCGAACATAATCTAGACAATGTGCAAGAAAGTCCATTAGTGCAACCTGTAACATGTGAGGCCACACATTCAGGGTTAGACATCTCTGACTTCTATATGCATCACAAACAAGAGTAATTAAACCCTTCAATACAACCAAAATAAAAACTAGACAAAAAAGTGGTCTCTTATTTTGCTAGATTCTATGGTTTAATGCAGGAGCTTAGACCTGCGAGTGCCTCATTAAGCTTTTGGTTTGTTATAGATGAGAAAGTCTGAAATGTCATGCCATGTGTTGCTGTCGTGGTAGAGATAGTTCATGGAGGACTGAAGGGACGGCTGAAGCGTGTGAGGATGATACTCAAACAACCAGAGCACGATTCCCCACACCAGCGTGGCAAACAGCGGGAACGGGTCGGTCTTGGGCTGCGGGATAAAGCCTTTTTCCACGCCTAGTCGAGATAAAGCAAACAGAATCCTGGACAGCAGGTACATGTTTATCTGAGGAACAGACCAAAAATCACAGAAATCAATAACAGTGAATGATTATTCATCATGTAGAATATTAATATATAAATATACATATATGCATATGTAAGCATCGCTGTTGTCATTTTACCCGTGTCTGAAATGAGCTGTGTTCCCACTATAGCAACAAAACGTTTGTTTGTAGTGTTTTGATTTAATTTCATTAATAAAAGCTAAATGATAAATACAATCTATTTATGACACTATTTTTGAAGGCAACCTCATTTTTACAGGCTAAAGTGACTTTTAACCGTACTGTAAAAATCTCACTGGATTAGTAAAAAGTTGAAGGGTTAGAACACAATTCTGGCACTGAAACATCTGTAAATCAGTCCATGTGACACCAGTGGCTTGACTAGGAGTCAACTAACGCGACGAGGAAATACATTTTTTTAATGTATATAAATTAGTGGTGGGCCGTTATCGGCGTTAACACGAGACTCTTATCGCGCGATAAAAAAAAAATATCGCTGTTAATCTATTGACAAAGTTGGGTTGGAGTCTATACAGTGACTTTCACCTTTAGCGCGGATGTATAGCCGAATTACA
>JAUMHQ010000105.1:383255-404215 GCA_032361165.1 Enteromius paludinosus | reverse complement strand
ATAGATAGATAGATAGATAGATAGATAGATAGATAGATAGATAGATAGATAGATAGATAGATAGATAAATGGATAGAATTATGAATGGATTGATGCATAGAATTATGGGTGGATGGATGGATGGTTGAATGGATGAATGGCTGGAATGATGGATTGGATAGTTAGATGGATAGAATTATGAATGGATTGATGCATAGAATTGTGGATGGATGGATGATAGATGGATTGATGCATAGAATTATGAATGGACTGCTGCATAGAATTATGGATGGGTGGGTGGATGGATGGGATAGATTTGGAGTCAGTTCATTCTTCAGATTAGGTTTGATTCATAATGTCATAAGCAGTTCTGGTTAATTAGACTACACTGATAAACAAAATTATGACTTTCTGGTTAACCTTGACCTCAGCATTTTGGGGGAATATCAGGGAAAACAAACCAAATGCTACAAAACTTCTTTAAATGACTTATTTAAAGCGATGTTTGCCTGTGTCTGTGTGGGAGCAGATAAACACAAACCCACCGAGATTTTTCTCCAGAATAAAGATGCTTTCTTCAGATATGATTAAAATGCATTGAGTTTCCGACAGACAGTCAGTAGGGTTCGAGCCGTCCGGGGCTGTGGTGAGTTTATTCTGTCAGATGATACGAGCTCTCTGGATGTTGCTGCTGGTTTGCGACGGCAGACAGACTCTTCTGAGGCTCTGGATGGTGAGACGCAGGCTCTAATATCACTTTGTGTTTGTCCTTAAGGAAACAGACTGAGTGAGAGACGCCACAGATCTTTACTGTTCGTTTGATCTCTTCACATCAGTCAGTCCTGGTCGGCTCTTTTGTTTGTGTTTTGGACCTTGGTGTATGTGTACGTGTATAAATCCCACATACAACTCAAAATTGTATCATTATAACATTTTAGCAATGATATGACCTTCAGGATTGCACAAAGTTACAAAAAGCATTTTTGTAAGCCTGAGGAAGGATGTTCAGTATGCGGTGTTGCTAATAAAATTGTATAATGATCTTAGTTTGAGTGGTGTGTGTGATTGAGATACAGTGGTATTGTCTTGTATTTTGGTAAAAGTGGTATGCTACTGAAGAGTTAACGTTATCATAGTGAACATTAGGAACACTTTCAATGGAGACTATTCTCTCTCTTCAGTTGAATGAGTTTTTAATTACATTGCTGCATAATTTAAGTTTTCAGTAGATTACAGTAGATACATTAGAGTGTTACTGCGTTCTTTAATTTCACTTTTTAATTAGAGTAAAAATGGTATAGATTTTAAAATGAGCTTATTTCTTATTATTGAACATTTGATATTTAAGCAATTTCTCAAAGTTGCAAAATTGGTTTAGTTACACACACACACACACACACACACACACACACACACACACTTGCTCTATCATGTTACTAAAGCACAAAAAACTGAGCTTCTACATTTAGGAAGTGAAGGCCAGAACTCTTTTTATTTCCTCATCAGTGGCTCCACACTTTTAATCTGTTCTCTTAATGAACGCTAACAGAAGGCGAATCCAACATAGCAGAAAATTTGCCCTAACCGTCAATCATCTGTCAGAGTCCCAGGGGGCGGAGTTCAGGCGCTTAAGTCCGGCTTATTGGCCCATCGGCCACATGGGCATCTGCTCCAGCTTCTTTTAGAAAAGCCTCCAACTTGCCCTGGAGGACTTTAACTAGTCTTCCAAACACTAACTCACCCAAAAGTTCTCACAAGAAGAGGGCAAGGTCTTCAGAAGAAGTTGTGCTCTGATGGGGTTTTGTATTTCTGCTCTGAGTGTTAATCATGCTGGCGTGATCTCTGTGTGTCAGTGAGTTTAACGCTGATGAACACGCACTGCATCACATCTCAGAATCTGTGAGTGACATTGTGAAGGATGATAAAAGCTGAGGTTTGAAATCACATGAAAGAGGCCTGGAGAACATGACCATAGCCTCACGCAGAGCCAATTCTGCTGCTTTTTCAGTCTGTGATTCATCAATTTATGATCTTTGTTTCTTTCTATACGTCATACTTCTGTTTGTGCGTTTTCTTAATTGTATTCTTTAAATTGTACTTGCTTTTTTCTGTACTTTGCTACTATATATTATTTTGTGCTTGTTTCTTTGTTTTTGTTCATTTATTTTTCTTCACTACATACTATTTTTTCATACATACACACTCCTGTTAGTTTTTGTTCTTTAATTCATCCTTTTTTCATATTCATGCATTTCTATGTCTTATACCTTAGAATTTTGTGTATTTTCCATTCTTTTTGGTGATCTTTCTTTCTTAATGCTGTTCACATTTTTCTTCATTTCTTAGTTTATACTTTCACCCTATTTTCTTTGATTTGTCCCACACACTCATAAATTTATTTTAAAATTGTATTTAAAAGTTTGTATTAGTACATAATTTTCTTTTTCATATTTATTTCCTTTTTTCTTGATAGTGTCATATGTTTATATAATATAATATGATTTTTTTCCCCTTCTTATTCTCTGTCTCATGTATGTATGTGCTTGTTAGCAGGAGCCCAATCCATTCCTGAGCTCCACGATCGAGGCGGACGCTCTGTTGAGGAGTCCGGTTCCTCCGGCCGCGAGTAAGGATCAGGGTCGGATAGGCAGCTCTGCTCGTGTTCTTCCTCCTCTAGCCTTCCCCGGAGAGCTCGTGCCCTTTGATGAAGCTCTGAGAGATGTGAACACCGTGAGGCCCCTGTCCAGTCAGGACGGGCCTGATATCGTTGCTCGTCATGGAACCCAGATGCTGGAGGTCAAAGCCGCTGAACGCAGAGGTACACACTTCAGTACACACACACACACACAACTCGCATCCGCCATCACAGATACTGCACTTTTGATGAGTCAAGAAATAAACAAACAAACAAACAAACAAACAAGCAAAGAAAAAAAAAAGACATTAAAAAAAATATGAAAAAATTATAAAAATATATGAGCAAAAAAAATGAAATATATAAAAACTTTAAAATATAAAAGTATGAAAAAAAGTAACAAAGGATGAAAAGAGAAGTATGCACAAATGTAAATACAAACTTTGAAAAAGAAAATTAAAGAAATAAAAAAAATAAAACAGAGGAATGTTTTTGGATTTGAAATTTTAATGTTAGAAAGAAAATTCTAAAAATGCAAAAGGGTGAAACTATGAACAAAGGGAACATTTTTAATTAAGAAAACAACAAAAGCAGCAGTATAAGAAAAAGAAAGGAAAAACAGACAAAGAAAAAAATTTAATTAAAAGAGTATTTAATTACAAATTCACCTTTAATCACCTTTAAAGTTGTCCAAATGAAGATCTTATCAATACATATTACTAATCAAAAATTAAGTTTTAATATATTTTCGGCAAGAAATTGACTACCTTCATGAAACGTGATCTTTACTTATTATCCTAAGGATTTTTGGCAAAAAAGAAAAATCTATCATTTTGACCCATACACTGTATTTTTGGCTATTGCTACAAATATACCCCAGAGACATAAGACTGGTTTTGTGGTCCAGGGTCACATATAGGAAAGATATGAAAATGCCTGAACAAAAGTAACAGTAGAAATGAAAGAACACATGAAAAAAACTGGGAAAAGACAAAAAAACAAAAAAAATTGGGAAAAGAGAATTATGAAGTAAAAACATCTAAGTACGAAGTGTACAAAAAAGGGTATAAAAGTACAAACAAAGAAAGACATGTGTCATAATTTTAATTGTGAACCTGTGTGTGATTTATTCTGTGTTGCAGAGCTGGAGAGACAGATGAAGATTGAGAATCTGTTTGTGACGTGGCAGCAGCGCTCAGCTCAGTCTAACATGCCCATCTCTGTGAGTTCACTCAGACTCAGCAGCATGAGTACACCCTGCGCACAGACTCTGTGTGTATCTGATAATGTGTGATGGGTATTTTTCATCACACTCTCAGAGCATGATTTTCCCAGTGGCTCATCAGGTCCAGATTCATGCCAGTGCACACAGATCCTTTGCCTTACACACACACACATGCAGATCCATGTGTGTTCGGCCCGCTTGGATTTAATGAGATGTGGCGAGGACATTAGGAGACGCTGTAGTGTGTGAGATGTCTCTGTCATTTGCTGTGATCGCACTTCTCCTGAATCCACACTGCTGAGATCCACACAAATGTGTTATTATTATGCTGCAGGTTGCAATCCATATTGTACAGGGCACTGCTACTGTAAGTACACTACCGTGCAAAAGTTTGGGGATTTTTTTGGATGTTGAAAGAAATGCTTTAATCAGCGAGTATGGAATATATTGATCAAAAGTGACAGTGAAGACATTTATAATGTTACAAAAGAATTATATTTCAAATAAATTATGTTCTTTTAAACCTTCTATTCATCAAAGAATCCTGAAAAAAGATTTCTGAAGGATCATGACACTGAAGACTGGAGTAAAGTTGCTGTAAATTTAGCTTTGATCACAGGAATAAATACAACTTTTAAATATAATAACATTTTATAACATTTCACAAGATAATTTTTTCATCAGATAAATGCAGCATTAAGGATTTACTAACAGCTTACTCGGCTGTCAGGATTTACAAAAAACGCACCGCAGCGCTAAAACAGAGTATAGTGTGTATTGTCAGTAAAAACCTGCTGAATGTTCCCCTTCCGTCTGCGCTATTATGTAATATCACTCTAACACTAATTTGCCCTGTTTAGTAAATCTAGCCTTTAGTTAGCAGAAGAGACTTCTTTCACTGAAAACACAAAAAAAATCCTATTGGCCCCAAACTTTTGAACTTTGTATACATTCAACAGATAAACTCCGTTGGTTGAGGTGAGTTGGGTCGATGTGTTGAACAGGTTGTGTGGCCTGAAAGCACCACAGGCTATTTTAAGATAAAATCTGCATATGAAACTGGGATGGAAATTAGACAGCTTTATAAAACCATAGCTGTTGCAGCAAATGAAGGAATTCTCGGTTTGGATCTGGAAATGCTCTCTCCATGTGTTCAGGTGGCAGATCTGGACACACTGAAGCAGTCGTCTCGGCTGGTCCATTACTGCGCCACTCCACTGCTCTTCGACCCAGTCTTCCGGAAACAGATTCAAGAGGAACAGCTGCCTCAGCCGCAGATGAAGGTCTGTCTCTCTTCGTCTTACTCTTCCTCCTCCTGCTGGTTTACACTGCAGTAAACTCATTTCTACAAAATGATAACCATAGGCATGAAGCATTTAATTCTATTGTGAGTGCATAAGATTTATTTTTTTATTTTTTTTAAATATACCTTCACATTTGCATCAAATTAATTAGCAGACACTTTTATCCAAATCAACTTAAAAATGGGGAGAACAATAACAGCAATAAGGCCAACAATAATCAAGTGCTTTGAAAAGTCAGTTAGTACAGTATAGAATAGAATAGAATAGAATAGAAAAGAATAGGTAAGTGCTAGTATTAGTGGGTCAGGTGCTGACGAAAAATGTAAAGACACAGGTGTCTGAATTGAGATCAGGAGGTTATTCCACCAGCTGGAGATAGTCCAAGAAGAGGGGAGTAATTTGGTACCTCTTTGGGATGGCATCACGAGGCGTTGTTCACTTGCAGAGCATAGGTTTATGTATGGTGCAGCGCCAGTTGTTGATTTGTAGGCAAACATCAGTACCTTGAATTTGATGTGAGTAGCTAGTGTAACCTGATGAAGAGAGGAGTAATGTGAGCTTTTTTGGGCTCATTAAATATCACTTTCGCTGCTAAGTTCTTGATCAGTGTCAGATGCTCGATTAGTACATGCAGGAAAACCTGCCAAGAGAGCATTACAATAGTCCAGTCTGGAGAGAACAGAAGCTTGGACAGGGAGTTGTGTGGCTTGCTCTGACAGGAAGGGTTTAATCTTCCTAATGTTGTATAAGGCTATTGTAGCAATATGGTCTGTGAAGCTTATCTGATCATCGATCACAACTTCAATGTTCCTGACTGTCCTGGAAGAGAAGTTGTGATAAAGTGATGGGTTAGCTGAGACTACGAGCAGTTCTGTCTTAGCAAGGTTGAGCTGAAGGTGATGGTTCTTTGTTTAAATAGAAATGTCACTCAGATAGGTTGCAATGCAAGCAGCTATTGTTAAATCATCTGGTTGGAATAAGAGGTAGAGTTGACAGATGACAGGTCCTAATGACAGCATGTAGGTGGAGAAGAGAAGTGGTCCAAGCACTGAGCCTTGAGGAACCCCAGTAACGAGAAGCTGTTACTTAGGAGCAGATGAGGGAGGGAGGGACTGAGTGTAGGTTACGCTGAAAAGTGACCCGCGGAGGGGTGTGTACTGTGTCAAGAGTTAGTATGAGATTAGAAATGATGAGGAAGTGGTCTGAGGCATGCAGTGAAGTAACTGAAGTGTTTTCAGTAGAGCAAAAGCATTTGTGGATGAGGTCCAGTTGGTTACCTGATTTGTGATTTGCATGTGATTCTAATGAACTGTTGCCTCTAAAAAATCTAATTTCCATGCATTTGAGAAAAGGAGACTAGTGCCAGTACCCAATTGTGCAAGGGGTGTGAGAAAAAGTCAAATTATTAGAGAGGGTTCAGAGATCATTTGGATTAGAGAGTAAAGTAGTAGAGGACGGAGGGACAGGCCGTAGATTATTAGGATTGGCCTGCCTCCAACGTACAGGGCATGATTTCAGAGTGTTATTAGTATTAGTGGAGATATTTGAAAGCACATAATGAGTACAATTGACTAGACAGATGAGAACAAGCTGTACAAAAAAGTAAGGAAAAGAAAAAGCAATGCTCAAGTGTCACTTGTCAGTGTCCTTGCTCGGTGGAGTCGTGCAAGGTAGAGGTAGAGTCGTTTGTTGTTTATTTGTATTTTTTTATTTAACCATTATTAGAGTTTTTATATTTATTTGTGTAGTATAAATATTATTGATTAAAATTGTATTGTAATATAATTTTTTATTGCATTTATCATTTTAATAATAATAATTAGTTAAAATATTAATATTTTGATTTAATCATAACTGTGGATTATATATTTCCATTGCGAGGACAAAACATTTATTTAATGTTGTTGTTGTTGTTACTATACAATTTAAATAGTATTAGGAGTATTATTATCTCTGAATAATTTTGTCTAAATCCAAAACAGATACAAAAAAAAAACCACTTAAATATCACTTCAGGTATGATAATGAGTACACGTGTGTCAGTGTAGCAGCAGATTAGTCTTGATTATGTGCTTGTTGGTTAGTCGATGTTGTTGTTGATGGAGGTGATATAGAGGTGAGTGATGTGTAAAAAGTCTTTGGACTCATGAACCACATTTAAAATGTCATGCATTAGATAACAAAATGTCAAAGCAAGTGGGATTTATATTTATATAAAGTTAGCACAAGCACACTGTGCACCTCTGTGCTCTGTGTTTTCTCTGAGCGCTGCACCTGAATTTTAAACTGACCCACACTAAATGTCACGCACAAAAACACAGACAGATCCGATATGGACCAGACTTTATGCTGATCAGTCAAATCAGTCTGTCTGCGTAGTGAAGTTAGTTTGGATTTAACCAACTGTCTCTCGTTCTTGGCTTACAGAAACGGCACCGCTCCAGTGACTCTACAGCGTCCGGCCGGGATCGCAGCTATAGCACGGATTCGGCAGACATGCTGCCGAGCCGTCTGAAGGAGGAGCCGTGGCTGCAGGAGATCTCCAGCATGTTCCTGCAGCAGTATGTGCAGTATCTGCAGAGCATGGGCTTCATCCTGGTGCAGGTCCGGCCACAGTCGCCCGCTCGCAGGTCTGAGTCCACACAAAAACACCTCAGCTAAACGCTCAAGTCAAAACAATCGGATTTAGGAGGAACACACATGAACCTCACTACACTGAAATAAACTAGATTCAAAATAGTTTTTAACGTCACTGAATTTTAATAGAATCAATAGGGCAAAAGTCATCGTGAAAAACTTCCCGAATTGCATGCCAGAAAAAATATGGCAAATGCAGCATCTGTACTGCTCAGTAACAAAGCACTTATAGATCATTTGCAAACTATTGTTAGTGCATGTAATGCTATTGCTGTTGATGCTACAGAGTTCATTCATTGTCACAGTCATTAGTTAATTAGCTGGTATGGTATTTTCCTTTGTTAACAACTTGTTAACCACATCTAACTGATGTACAGTATTTAAACCAGGTTATCCAGAGTAAATAGTTGTCACTTTAGATCAGGTCATGGAAAATAGTAAATTAAAGGCAGTTATCTACCTCCGTTAGTAATTAATTGTTAATACTAAAGCATGTCTACTGTATATAGATTAAGCAAAAAATGTGTATCAAACAGTGAAAAGTATCTTTGTAAACTGATTTGAAATTATTTGTTTTGATGTTTTTATGAACCATTAAACATGTAATAGGCAGAAAAATGTGCATTAATTATATTGCTTGTGTTCATTTATATTTGAAATATTTATATATGTATTTTTATTTGTATATAAAAATACATCTAAATTCTACAGACATTGTGTTTTCCTTAAATGAATCATCAAAAGTGAGTAAAAAACAATAAAACATACTTGTATAACCTTTACAGCTGATAAAACAATAATCATTTGTAAATTAGTCATAATGAGCTTGCTATTTGTGCATAGCATATTAATTTACTAACAATGTAGAGACGACAGTTTATGTATAAATTATGTATACAGACTATTAGTTTGCAAGCAAGTTCTTTAATATTGCATATTTTTTTAATATATAGTTAAACTTAGTTGCATGTAGAAAACACGATAGTATTATGGTAGAATAAATAATGATAAAAATTTAAATTACATTAGATATGGTGTTTAAAAGTCTTGTTGCATTTTACATAGAAAAGGTGTATCATAATTTTTCTCTGACACCTTCTCAACTGTAAATACAAGCTTCCCAGTAGGACGTGAATGTGACGTGTGTTTCCGGATATCAAACAAGTGGTTTTGAACTGTGTATTCAGTTCACAGAATGACATTTATGTCAGGTTTTTTGTGAAAACAGCTTTTATACCAGCCAAAAACTTCAGAGTGATCAGGCGACAGTAAGTTCAAGAATAAGTGCTTTTTGCAGAAGGCAGCTCTCTGTAGCGTGTGTGTGATGTGCTAATGTTGGACGCAGTGCATTAAGCAGCAGGAGCGTGTGATTCAGACTGACCGGCAGCATGAGTGCCACATTACTGACGGGGTCAGGCACCCGGCGGCCCGCAAGCGCTCACTCACTCTCGCTCTTATTCTCTCTGCAGCATCGCTCGGGCCCGAGCCGCCATGTTGAGTTCTTTATCCACCGAAGGCAGATCTTCCTTCTCCTCTTTCTCATATAATAAGCAGAAGAGTGAAGACAGCCCCAAGGTACTTTATCTGCTCATCCATATTCAACCCTTCAGTCACACTCCAGTTTTTCTTAATTCACATCTGCATTTCACATACATTTTTCCGAGTTCATCACACACACACTCGCCCCTTTTCCGTAGACCCATTCCCATTCTGGATCACATCCAAATAAAGGCAATATCTATCTGTAGGAAGGCAAAAATGCTGAAAATCAAATCTTTAAATAAAAAAGCTTCATGAAATGAAAATTCTGTCATCATTTACTCATCCTCGAGTAGTCCCAAAGCTGTTTGTATGTCTTTGTTCTGCTGAACAAAGAGGAAAATATTTAGAAAAAATGTTTGGTCACCATTGACTCCCATGGTATTTTTTCCTACTAAGTCAATGGTGACCCAAAACAGCCTGGTTACAAACTTTCTTCATGTTTATCATGTCTCTACATTCCTTTTCATCAGTTTTCATTAGATTTGATGAAAAAAAAATGGTTAAAATGAAAAGGACTGAATGTCAATCTTTTCAATATTAAGTATAATATGTCAAATCATTGTTTTTAAAATGTGCAGCACATATGTGTCTGTCGACTTAAAAAACACCGCCTTTCAAGAGTTTGGAGTAAGATTTGTAAATATTTTTGCAAGATATTACTCTACATTTTCAGCAGTTATTTATTATTATTATTATCAATGTTTAACAGTTGTGTTGCTTCATATTTATGATGCTTTTGAATAGGCAATTCAAAAAAATCATCTTTTATGATGTCAAAAAAGTGTCTTTACTATCACTTTTGACCAATGTAATGCATCTTTGATGTTTAAAAATATTAAGTTCTTTTACTGACTCTCAAATTTGAACAGGAATACAATGTGCGATAAAATGACTTGCATCAGCACTGCTGCAATAGAGAATGCTAACACACACACACACACACACACGCTGATTGTGTTCTTTCTGTCTCTCAGCAGAGCAGTGCGTCGAGCTCGGCGTCGTATCACCTGCAGAGGGCGCTGCCGGGAGGAATCGTGCTGATGGAGCTGGCTTTTCAAGTGAGACCTTCATCTGTCTGTGTGGCTCACGTAGAATAGACCTCTTAGCACATCAGCCGAGAGCAAACGCCAGGCAGGAAAGTCTCAGTGGATGTCGAGGAGAGAGGTGTTTAATGGATCCTGCCTCTCCCGTGCTATTTATGCTTATAAATATTTGAACACACAGAATCAACGGCAGGGAAACACTGCGTCATCATCTGATCTCCAGCCCTGCTCATGTCTAATATCCCCCTCAATTCAGTTTCAAATTCATTTAAGTGCATGGCATGATTTCTCATGATTTACTCTGATTGAAATCTGTGTTTACCCATGAGTAAAACACCAGTCATTCAGAGCAATTTTCAACACCAGGGGACGAGTCAGTGGCAAAAAAAAAAGTCCATAAATTGTGCTGAAATTTATTTATTTATTTAGTTATATATTTTTTTTTTATTATTTCTTGCATTTAACCCCTAAAAATTCTACAAACAGTTTAAGATATTAGTATATAGATAATAATTATGGTAATGCTACTGTAGTAGTAATATTAATTGAAATTATGATAATAATAATATTTTAGCTAGCACTTTATTTTAAAGTGTCTTTGTTATACATTGCATGTACTTACTATTATAATAACAATAAATTATTCATAATTGCTAAAAAAGTAACCCTAAACCTTGTAGATAATTAATATTACTTAAATGTAAAATTGCACTGTACCAAGGACACCATAAGATAAAGTGTAAACATATTGTATTATTATTATTTTATTGATTTGTTCAAATCTCTGGTTTCAATACTACTACTACTACTTCTAATAATAATTAAAAAAATGATTAATTATAAGGTTCAGACTTATGGTTAGGGATTTGAATGAACACCCAACCCTAGTTTAGGCTCCAAATGAATGGGATTGTTTAATAAATGGGTTTAGAATATTATTTATTGATGGTAAGAAGTGTTTCTATTTCACAGATGGTTATAAAGGAGAGTAAAAGTGATTGCATTTGTATTTGTTGTACCAGTTTGCTAATGATTATAATAACCATTATTATAATATTATAAGATCATGACCAGGCTGAATTAAGAAAGCAATTTAATCCTATTTCCTCCAGAAGCTCCTGTATATGGTGTTCTAAGCAGTGATGAATTGATCTGCTAACACATAATCTTACTGTGACTCTGTTGCAGGGCTGTTATTTCTGCGTGAAGCAGTTTGCATTAGAGTGCTCAAGGATTCCCATGGGTCAGACGGTCAATTCTCAGGTAACGGCATCTGCTCATTCAAAACAACAGACAAGAAGAGAAAGTGAGAGTAAACGAGGTGTTTCAGAATCTGTGCATCTGTTGTAAGTGCCTGCTTGTAATCTCTGCGGATGTTTAATATAAGCAACAAGCAGCGATCAGCTCCTTTGTTAGCAGGATTCACTGGTCAAATGTCTGTCTCTTTCTCTCTGATGGCGTGTTTAATGTGCAGCGCGTCCAGGTTGGCTCTAAATGAGGAGTAATTAAGTGTAAATATTTGTAAATCTCCAGATGTTTCTCAGCAGGAGGGCTCTGATTTCTTCCAGAAGCCCATAAGGTGTCTCCAATCACAGCTGCTCATATCCAGCAATTAAGTCATTAGCGTGTTTGTTTGGTTGTTTGTAAGTGCAGATTCTTCAAACTCCGCTGGAGGCCAAACAGGCAGAAAAGTCAGAAGGAACCACTAATGAAAATTCATCAACTTGAATCACGTCCGTTAGAGTCCATAGTATTGGACTGCATCAAAAACATTGCCAGCTGCCAATTTGGTGTTGTTTTTCATAAGGAATGAACAACCCAGTTGATGTTAATACTACTTTTTGTTGCTGGAGAGCCAAATACATCCACTTACCGTGAAAGGATAAAGTGACATTATCCTTTCTAATGTCTCTCTATAGTGACCAAATTCGCCACGAAAAGTCAGGCATGTTACACATGCATTTAAAGGGCATAGCCAGAAACTCTTTTGCACCAGAAAATTGTTATTTCAATAAAAAAAATTGCATTTAAAAAGGTTACTTGCAGGAAATCATATTTCATATGCTAAATATTACAGTTGTTATCATCTTAATCATCTTCTCCCGACATGTTACATTGATATGTGACATCAAATTTATTTTAAGCTATGCTTTCCCTACTGCTAATACCCCTCCAGTCAGTGTAGCAGCAGATGAAGTTGATTTTGAAGTGCCGCTGGACGCCATGAGAATACTTTCTGTTTATCTGACATCCATCAAGAGTTTGCTGTTCGGGAGCAGTGGGAATAGATGACGATGTAACAGGAGGATGCAACGGATTTTTCTCAGAGTTATAGTGTGAAAGGTCTAGCCTGCTTCTCATCTATTCAGACTGCACACGCCTCATGCTCATCATTATTAATCATCTCATGTCACTTCCTGTCACATGCCGTCATACATTAGCGCAGTCAGCTTGTGCATGTGTGTTTTGTTTCATTTGTGTGAATTGACTTCTAACCTCTCTGTGTGGCATGTTTCTCATCTGTCTCTGTTCTGTGCGTGTGTGTGCGTGTGTGTCTCACTGTCCTGCTGTTGGCGTGTGTGTGTGTGTGTGTGTGTCTAGTCCCATCTCACCGTTTCTTTCCATCAGGAGTCTCTTCTCAACACACCTCCTAGCCAGCCGTTCCCCGAGGTGCCCACGGCCTCTGACTCTGCGGTATGTCTCTGCATCCTCGGGGCGGGGCTTGTCTCCCACCAATCAGGCTTCAGTCTTTCCCTTCAGACTCCTCCCCCATGTAGTGCCTGGCTCCTCCCTCTCCTTTTGCGGCCCCAATCACACCTTTCTGTGCGGTTCATTGAAAATCGGTCGATTCCTTTCCATGTGTTTGTTTGTGCCTGTCAGTGATGCATCTTGGGAAGTCCTCAAGGTGCTGGTGAAAGTTGCATCTTCTGTTCTGGGAGGTCTCGGGGTCACTCTTCTCTAATAGGCAATGATCTATTTTCTTTGCTCAGTGATTATCCCTGATTTTCTTCTGCTCTTGTTGCATCTCCATTTGGATCTGCTTGTTTTCTTTTAAGGGAATCATCCACTACAGTTCTGAGGCAGTTCGATATATAATCATTTTTCTTTATAGATAAGCAGAATAAACAAATCTGATCATGCTAATTTTCTTTCATTTTACTTATGTTTGTGGCTAATTTGGAAGATTCATAATTTGCTTTTCAGTTTCAAAATGAAGAAATCACAAATGCCATCTTCAAGTGGAGCGTTTCTACTTGGTCTTGATTGCTTCTGCTTGAAACGAGATAAGAAACAAAAGACCTAAATCCGGCATAGATGCTTTTCTCAGCCTATTTCACTTCTAAAATCTGATATATAAGATATTCACAAGAGTCTGGGGGTTTGAAATGCAAGATGGATTCAAGATATTGATTGAAAAGAATTTTTGGATTACACTTTGTGAGATCGAAACGGTGTAATTACATGAAAAAGTAGTGAGTTATATTAACTAACGACATATGCTTACGACAGGGTTAGGGTTTGGGGTTACACTGTATTTAGCGGTGTTATTGTTACGGTGTAATACAATCAAGTACTGAATAATATTATTAACTACATGTACTCCGGGTTAAGAATAGTGTTTGATTCAGGATTATTGCATGTAATAAAGCATAATTGACTGTTAGTTCTACAGTACGTACAAGTAACACGCAACAAAGGTGCTAAAATAACGTTTTCTGTGTTAGTTGCTTTATTATGCATAATAAATACAGTAAGTGCATGTAACAAGGATGCTAAAATAAGGTGTTACCAGGTTTTGTTTGAGTTTAATTTTACTGTTCTGTCTACAGTATAAATGAAATAAATGGTTTAGGGTTAATTACTTGTAATTATGCACAATTTACTGTTATTACTACAGTAAGCGCATGTAACTAAGATGATAAAAAAAGGTGTTACCAGGCTTGGTTTAGGGTTAATTATTTCTAAATGCATCATTTACTGTTATGACTACAGTAAGTACTTGCTAAAGAAAGGTGTTACCAGGTATTTTACTAGGTTTGATTAAGGGGTTTATTGTTTGCAGTTACCCATAATTATCTGATATTACCGTTTACCTCTAACTACATCACCTAATAATAATAAATGACCAAATATTTAACATTTTTGCATTTGGAATTATGTGCACAAATAAAATGTGTACAATAAGACAAAGTACAGTACATTAATTTAAACAAGTATAAATGTTTATGCTCTTTTTAGGACTGTGTCGTGGAAAGGTTTTTGAGGTTACCAGGCAGCCAGAAAGTAGTGAAGGTACACAGTATACAGTAAAAAACTGTAAAAGTAAGAAAGTAGAACGCTTAGAACTCTCCTAAGTGAAGTCCCTCTAAGGCAAGTTCACGTGACGCTCATTTTCGTCTTGCCTTGCCTGTTTCAAGCCGTGCAAATACAGCTTCATTGAAACACTAAAATCTCCAGGTGTTTCTATCATAAAGGGGTTTATTTCAGATCAATAAAACATAATTATTTCATAGCTTAAAATCAATGCTTCTTAAGCTCACATCACTGAAACCCATGCATTGTCAAGAGTAAACAAACTGTCTGTCTGCTGTTTGAACTGTAATGCTTTCAGCAGCAATGGCTCTATCAGAAAGAATATTGGCTGTTTTACCTGTAGAGCAGGACTACAGCTGCCGTTATGATTGCTCTCGTTTATACTGTAATGGATGTATATCCATTTCTAAAGTCTCTGGTGACATGTTACAGAGCTTGACACGAATCTGTGCGCTCGTGGCATCCGTAGCATGCAGTGCACTGCAGAGGCCTCAAAAAGGCCTTAATTCTCTGAATGCTGGCATTCGGTTAACACACGACTCAGGTCTAGGTTGTAATTATGCGTCACAAATGCAAACACAACAGACTAACCAGCGCAATCATAGCAAGCTGTGAACAGAGCCGTTTTCATGCCTCTCATGTTTCCAAAAGCTGTTTTACGCGGCCGCTCATGACTGAGAGGAAAATGGACCGACGGTATTATCTTTCCTCAGAACGCTCAGTCAAATGGGCCACTGGCGGATTTCAAAACGTTGACGTGAAAAACGTTTCTCGCGCAGGGATGAAAGGTGCAATTGCACGAGCTGTTTTCTGCTTTCTGCAAATGGAGCGGCCACGGCAGCGTCAAATGAACGGGGTTTTTAATCCTCGACTCTTTGATTTGATAAGACCTATTTGCATTTGTTCCAGGGTGATGGTCAGGATGAAAGCGGCAGCGGTAATAGCGTTTAGCCGTCGAATCCAGCGGCTCCCCACCTCCTGCTCCCATTGTACTGTAATTACTCCTGCTCTCTCCCTCTGCAGTCATTTGCATTCACCACTAATGCTTTTGTGAGCATGGCTTTGATGTGAGATTTAATTAAACGGGAAACAATTATTATGTTGATTGATATCACAGATGCTTTTAAAAAGACTCTTGTAACGATTTGGCAGGTCGCTGGTTTGCTCTTCATAAGTCAGCCTTGTGGAGTTTTAGATGTAATGTCAGGTGCGCTTCGGTGGTTTTCACGAAACCCGTCAAGAACATGTTTGGTTCAAATTTCACCCCCAAATCAAGCCCCATTAAGACTTCATTTCCAATTATATTTACACAGTTTACACAACACAAGTTATTTCTCAGATCGCACAGAAAGTGAAAATGATGCGGGACACGATCACAGCCATTTACACGCACTACATTTTTACACTGTATTTTCAAAACAAAGGATTTTGATTATTTCAAAAGTGGTCCACACACCACTGTTTAAATAAATAAATGCATTTATTTTAAAATTTAATAGTGGCATAATATGTATATTTTTTTTATTGATTGATTGAATTAATTATTTGTAGTATTTATAATATTTATTTACATTTTAAAATAATTTATTTGTTTAGAAGTGGGATTTATTTATTTGTTTGTTCATGATATAATGTGTAATTATAATATGTATTTAAGTATTATTTAGTTAAACAGTGGGATTAATTAATTAATTAATTATTATTTATGTTTAATAGTAACATAATATATACTTAGAAAATTTCCTTTTTATGTTTAATGTTTTTTGTTTTTTTTAGAATTTTTCAGTAGAGATTTTATTAGTATGAACATAACTATTAGTATATTATTCAGTTAAATTTAGTAACTTGAAAACAAAAAGCTATATATTTTTAATTTGCTTAGTATTCGTATACTGAAATAATTAATATAGAACTTGGATGCATTAGACTGTAAAATCTGATTATCTGTCACAAATGTCATTAGTCCTAAACAAGATTTCATTTGTGCAAAATGTAATTTCATATTTACTTTCTTTTGATGTTGGGTTGAAATGTGGCCCAGACATGTTGTTCTGTAGAGAAGCTCTTTAATTAGGTTTTGGTTTTGGGATGATGTTTCTGCTGCTGCTTGTGTTCTTCCTCTGGGTTTCTGATGTCTCCGGTCTGAGCGGTCTCTCACAGGTGATGTGGAGTGATCCTGCAGTAACCGCATTTGTGTGTGTTTCTGCCCTCAGCTGTCCATGCTGTTCACCGAGGAGTGTGATAAGGTGCGGGATCTAATGCACGTTCACTCCTTCAGCTACGACTTCCACCTGCGTGTGGTTCATCAGTACCTGGTGGGCTGTCACATGACCCTGCGGCAGGGGTACCAGCTCACAGCCTTTCTGGAGGACTTCATTGCCCATCACCCCGACATACCCAAGTTTGGACGCAACCATGTCTTCCAGGGTGAGAAATGTACATCTGTCACATCTATTAAACCTTCATCAGTCTGACTGTTCAGTTATAGCACTTAATTCGTTTTGTGTTTTGCTTGTCATGTGTCTGGCTTCACTGAAAATGAAAATAAAAATGCTACATGGCACTTTCATTCACAACAATGTAATATATGTGTGTGTGTACTGTGTATATTAATTATATACAGCATATAGAAATACACACACATGCATAAATATATTTAAGAAAGAAAATGCTGTTTATATATTAAATATATTTATATATAATATAAATTATATAAATTAAATACATGCAAATATATTCAAACTATATATTGTATGGGTGTGTCTTTGTATACAGAATAAATATACACAATGCACACGTTATTAAAAAAAAAAATATATTTTTTTTGATGCAATAAATCCCTATCTGACAGCACTATTTCATTTATTTATAATATATATTTATTTCTTTTTTACTTATGTACTTATAATAAATGTAATTTGTTTAATAGTGATAACATTTACGTATGTGTTTAAGGGTGACAATTATGCATATTTAATAGTGCCATTTTGGAGATTTTAGCATTATATGCTTTAGTATATACTACTTTAGTACTAGATGCAAAACAAAAAGGAATATTTAAATTGTAAAGTATTTATACATCATGGTACTTTACAGATTTTTTACAAATAAGCAAAATGCAGAAATGAGTATCTAATTAGTAATAATTATGACAGTTACTAAATAACTTGGATTCATTCGAGTGTAAATCTTTGACGCAAAATATTATTTTGTAATGTGTTTTCATGTGTCTCAGGGAGTTTCTCCATCTCGACGGGGATGATCACAGCACATCAGCTGTATAATTACATCACTGATCATGCCGGCACTTACGGGATGAAGCCCCTGCGCATGTCTAAAGCTGCAGTGACCACCGATAACAAGAAGGGGGCGCCGAGCGCTGACCTGCACGAGTACGCTCTCGTTGCTCTGTGGAACAGGTACAGTACTGTCTCGCTTTACTACTAGTTTGAGCTGGCGGTGTTATCATTTCTCCTCTAATCATGCTCTTTTCTCTTCAGCTCTGGCTCTTTTAAGGATCTGGAGGGATTGAGACACCATGATGACTTTGACGTGTCGCTACTGGTTTGTCATAATGCCGCCCCATTCGAGGAGCAGTCGGAAGGAGAGAGACACCTGCTCAGGTACAAACACACAAGGAATACAGCCAAGTAAAATTTTTTCCTCATGAATGTACACACAGCACCCCATATTGACAGAAAAACACAGAATTGTTGCAGATTTATTAAAAAAGAAAAGTGAAATATCACATGGTCCTAAGTATTCATTGCTCAGTATTTAGTAGAAGCACCCTTTTGATCGAGTCTTTTTGGGAAAGATGCAAGTTTTTCACACCTGGATTTGGGGATCCTATGACATTCCTCCTTGCAGATCCTCTCCAGTTCTGTCAGGTTGGATGGTAAACGTTGGTGGACAGCCATTTTTAGGTCTCTCCAGAGATGCTCAGTTAGGTTTAGGTCAGGGCTCTGGCTGGGCCGTTTAAGAACAGTCACTCCTTGGTTATTTTAGCTGTGTGCTTGGGGTCATTGCCTTGTTGGAATATTATCATATTAAATGAGTTTTTTGTATAAATATATTAAGTATTAATGAATAAAGTTCACATTATTTCCCAGCTGCATGGTTATGTCAAGAGAAAGAATGTGCATCGATGGGGAAAACATTTATGTTTATTGAAATATTTATTCTGACTTTTTTGTTTGTTTTGTGTCCTGGTTTCAGGCTGCGTTTCTACGTGATCATGACCAGTCAGAGAGAGCTGTTCCCGCGTTTGACCGCTGACATGCAGCGCTTTAAGAAGCTTCCTCAGATCCACCGTGACCCCGGTGACCTCAGCGGCCGTGTCCCTGCGGAGCGGATGGAGGCCGGCAGGGAATCTGAGCTGGACCTGTGGGAGGACACCACCATCCCCATCAGCCCTGCAGCCAGCCCTGAGCCTGAGCCCATAGAAAGCCTCCTGCACGCAGACGCAGATGCAGACGACACCCAGGGGCTCTTCTACCTGTGCCCTCTCTTCCCGCTGCTCAGCTCGGAGGTGCTGTCTGCTCGCCGGCAGATTCAGAGCAGCGTGGAGCAGGCCATGGGCCACTGCCGCAGGGATAACCTCTGGAGGAGGCTCTTTCACGGAGAGCACCTGGCTCTGGATAAACTCAAACTCAGCAAGCTGGCCTTCGGTGAACTAGAAGAGCTGCTGGACGCTGTGCAGAGCAGATCGGTCTCTGAGATCGACCCGCAGCTGGTATGAAAACACATCCACTGCCCTTGACCTCTGACACCCATTCATCCAACATTTCATGTTCCTTTCTCTCCGTTCCCTCACAGGCACTTTCCATGAATAGGTACAAAATAGGGTCTGAAGAGGGGCATTTTTACCTCTTCAATAAATAAGTGATCATTTTTGAAAGCACCAGGAAGTCATATAATAATTCTTAATAATTGTGATATATAAATTAAATTGCATTAAATTAAACTGAAATAAAACTTACAAATGTTATTAATATGATAAATATGACATATAACATTAATAAAATAATAATAAGTGTTATAAAAATAATAAATAATAATATTATAGATCTTATTAAATTATTTCTTCTGAAAAATATTAATTATTTGTGGTTTTAATATTTTCCCCCAACTAATGCCTATTTGTGTGATTAATTTAAGTACAAGTATTGATTTTGCATAAATTAAAGTATTTGTTTGATTTGGTAACTTTTGTAACAAGATTAAATAGTTGACAAATGCAGTTAACTCTATAATTGTAGAATATTATTTAAACAATGGTTTAAAATAGTTCTTTAAATAAATAAAACTTGTGATGTGTGTCTCTGTAAAGAGCAGTAGGACGTCCTGTTCATGGAAAGCGCATCACTCTCTCCTCCTGTACGCTCTGACAGCAGTCTTTAAGAAAGCGTGGGAAAATTGCATGTTTTTTCCCTCGTTCTGCAGTTTATTCTGGAAGGTTGGATCAGCGCCTGGCTCGGTGCAGTTTGTTTGATGGGTGGCTGACAACAAACATGCTAATGCAGCACTCCGTAGAGAAAAACACGCAGCCTACTCATCAGCACAGCGCAATAAACATCAGCTAATTAGCACAGGAAATCAGCCCTTTAATATTACACTCCGTTCCTTATTTACACCATAAATTATCCCTCCCGGACCGGCACGTGCTCAGATTCACACGCCAGCAGTGATTAGATTACACAGCAGCATTACTGTAAATACAGATGCATGGAGCTTCAGTAAGCTGGGAAATAGAAATAAAACGAGTGAATCTGAATGATACATCACTGTTTTTAAGAGAAGTCTATTCTGTTTGACAGTGTTTATTTGATCAATAATTTAGTAAAAGAAAATGTAAAATAACTTTTCCATGTAAATATACTGAAAAATGTAATTTATTACTGTGATCAAAACTCATTACTCCAGTCTTCAATGTCATGTGATCATTCAGAAATCATTCTAATGAGGAGTTGCTGCTCAAGAAATATTTCAGATTTTCATCATTGATAAAAAAAAAAAAAAAAAAAAATTCATATTGTTTATTATTTTTTAGAATTATTTGTGTTGTCAATAAAAAAATCAAAAGAAAAGCATTTAATTAAAACATAATTGAAATATTAATTTATTGATATATAATTTTATACATTTATTTAATGTAACTTTTTTTGATCAATTTAATGCAAGCAAAAATAAATGAAATATATTTATATATTAGATTAGATTCAACTTTATTGTCATTACACATGTACAAGTACAAGGCAACGAAATGCAGTTTAGGTCTA
>JAUMHQ010000105.1:340828-370845 GCA_032361165.1 Enteromius paludinosus | reverse complement strand
ATCAGGTTCAAGTCAATCACACATTTCATTTTTAATAGGACAATGTAAAAATGTGCACCCTAGTGTATACACCGAATAAGAATAGGGTTTCTTGAATCTACAAAAACCATGCAAGGATGCTTGCTTCAGTGTTGCAACCCCTCATAATATATAATATATATATGTATATATAATATATGTATTTTTCTTGCATAAATTATTATTATTAGAGAAAATAATTTGTTATTCACAAAAATAATGACGCATTCTCTTATTTTTTACTGCTAAAATAAAACAAACTGTTATGATTTCCATCTTTTACATATGGTGTGATTATTCAAATGCATGGCAGAAACGACCCTTCACTCTTCTGTTTTTTTTTTGTCTGTAAAGTGCCGTTTGTCTCTCATAACCTCTGTGTTCCTGATTGCTCTGCTGCATGTCAACAATGAGACCCAGTCAATTTTCTGTTCCTCTTCTGAGGTTGCTCTTCAAATCCTCATACAATTCATCACATGACTCTGTATTGAGACAACAGATCGATTCCTTTTTAAATGGAGGTTGGGCTGAACTTTAGATTTATCCACTGCTTCCCTGTGAAATGGGAGTTTGCTGTTATAGAAATGGATTAGCGGTCATAAGGTAGCAATCTTGAATCGGGAGATAGGCTAACAGATTTGCTCCCTAATAAACCATGGATGAGAATGTTTAGAAAATGCACAGTGTTAATCCATAACCTCACTTTGCTGATTAGCGCCTTTGCTGATTATTATGGATTTAGGGTGACCCGGTACAACCCGGTACACACTAGTGTAGTCAAGCTGGTACATACAGGAACATTTGGCTTTATTTTCACATCATTTTCAATAATTTGATAAGCATCTATGATGGTTGGAGGGGAGATGATGAAAAATAAGTGCAATTGGTGCAAGATTATTATAGTTAACTAAATCAGAAATGAAATCCATAAAGAAATTGTTTTGGAAAAAAAATAAAAAACATACACACACACAAAATATGAAAAATGTTTTACAGCTATTTCAATTTTTTTATTTTTATTATTTTTCGTTAAAGCAATTTCTGAGTGAAAATCTTACACCATTTTTTAAAAGCAATGGTACAAGATTAGCACTTAATCAGAAGAGTATTTTTCTGGCACCCACAAATTTATTTAAATGAATGAATCTGAGGAGACAGCATTTGAAAAGTTAATTTATATTACAGTAAATGCAACACAATACAGTATATAAAATGTAATCAGTGTTTTTATAACTTGCACAATTGCACTCAGGGACTTCTGCAAAGAAGTAATCAATTCATATGTTAACCAAAAAGCATGGTTTACAGTAGTTTGACCTCATAACACAATATACTGACCCAGCTGAATCAAGAGAGCTGTGTAATTCCTATTAGTGAGTGTGCAGAACATAGTCAAGCTACTTCAAAAACCATTGCATATTATAAATATTTACTGACCTACTGAACTTTGAAAAGTTAAAGCATTTACAGTATAAACTTATATGTTTACTTCACTGGCTGTGTAAGGACACAGACACTGTGGTGAGAACAATCCAAGATGTTCCTAAAGCTGAATGATGTCAAATCATCGTCTGGCCTTTCTCTCATCCTTTACGTTGGCTTTGCAGATTTCTCTTTTAAGTTCATGAGAACAGCTCATTGCTGGTGAATTACGGTTCTGGTTATTCGTGGTCAAAAAAGGGCTGCAAGAGAGGTCCTCTTCTGTAATTTACCAGAGAAAATGTAATTGTCAGAAAATGTCACATGTAATGGCAGTGAATTCTCGATCAGCGGTGTAAGTGCCATGTCTCTCCTCCACCATTTAAATGCAAATCACTAGAAATGTTCAATCTCTTTCCAACTTCAGAAACAGGCTATTTCTGACCTGAGGATTGATCACAAAGCTAAAGTCATCCACATTTGCCAAAGCAGATGCTGATAGTTTGGTTGATAGATTAAGTAATATTGTAAACATTGCAATGTTTTTTATTTTGCCTGTAAAGATTTGTAACGTTCTGTGTAAGGAACAACGAGACTTGATTGAGAGTCAATAATGAAGTTTTTATTTTCTTTAGGATATAAAGAGGGAAGGGAAGAACTCAGGAGATGGGTTAAAGGGAAATAAAGACACTAGCGATCTCCAGAGCGATACTCTGTTTGACTCTCTCTTGTATCACTGTGAGGTGCGGATGAGCACTGAGGCGTTTGAACGTGACGTCCTTTTCATCACCTGAACACAGATCAGAGGAGTACTGTAAGTTAGTGCATATCGTACTTAACTGTGACTCGTTGAGGATATACAGTGTTTCGTCTCCTGTAAGAGCATCGCTGGCTCGCTGGTGAGTAAAGCCGGTATAGTTCCAACAGTTTTGTGCTTGAAGTGGGACTCAGGCTGTTTGAAGATTTGCACTATTAGGACACATCATACAGGTAAGTGAAACAGGTATTCAGGTAAGGAACGATACAGTTCACAGTATTCAAGTCACTGCAGATTATGAGCTTTAATGTAATAAGCGCAGGTGAGTTTTCAGGTAAGTAGCGCTGTAATACATAGATGCCTTTAATCACAGGAGATCAGACTTCAGCGTGCTCGTTGCAGGTGAGACAACAGGTAATCTGGAAAGCAGGTTTACACTGAGCACATGTGACAAGACGTGAAGAACGTTCTGCTGCCTGCAACATCCTCCAGCATGACCGGTTCGGCAGTGGGTCAGTAATGGTGTGGGGTGGCATTTCTTTGGAGGGGCCGTACAGCCCTCCACGGGCCCGCCAGAGGTAGCTTGACTGCCATTAGATACCGAGATGAGATCCTAAGACCCCTTCTGAGACCATATGTCAGTGCGGTTGGCCTTGGGTTCCTCCTAATGCAAGACGATGCTTGACCTCATGTGGCTGGAGTGTGTCGGCAGTTCCTGCAAGACGAATGCATTGATGCTATGGACTGGCCTGCCCGTTCCCCAGATCTGAATCCAACCCAGCACATCTGGGACATCATGTCTTGCTCCATTGCACGTTACACTACAGACTATCCAGGAGCTGGCGGATGCTTTAGTCCAGGTCTGGGAGGAGATCCCTCAGGAGACCATCCTCCTATTAGGATACATCATACAGGTAAGTGAAACAGGTGAGTATTCAGGTAAGCAACGATACAGTTTACAGTATTCAAGTCACTGCAGATTACGAGCTTTAATGTAATAAGCGCAGGTGAGTTTTCAGGTAAGTAGCGCTGTAATACATAGATGCCTTTAATCACAGGAGATCAGACTTCAGCGTGCTCGTTGCAGGTGAGACAACAGGTAATCAAAGATATAATTCAAGGTCTTACGATCCTCTCTGTGTTCAAGCGTCAAAGTGCTTGGTGCAGGTGAGTAAAACATCAGCTTCACATGGTTGTGACATAAAACAAGGTTAGACTGAGGCAGACATAGTCAAAGGCATGGATGGTTACCTCGATCTCCGACAAAGGAGCTGAAACATTGTTTGGCTTTTAAAGCCAGTCTTAATAGCCTTCAGGTGATACTAATTAAAACTCCGGTGACTGGGAATGTGAAATTGACTCTGACCTGGGATCAGTGGCAGTCAAGGGCGTGACAAGATTTCTATAAAATTATCATTAGATTAGTTTTAATGCTTACTTCGTGCGAGTCAACCTGAAACAACCTTAGCATCTCAATTTTCATATTGAATCTGAAACATGATATTTTCAACAACATTTTTTGCCTTTTTCTATATATTATCAAGTTAGGCGTTCAGTTTTTTGTGTCAATTGTTTCTTTGGTAAAACTAAAATAAAAAAGTTTGGTAAAATAAATTCAAACAAATGCACTCAAATCTATTTCACGTGTTTGTGCTTGTCGGCAATTATAAGCGAGCTTGGTTGGCGTGGCATACTCAGGGTTGGGAGGGCAGCCGAGCCCTAGGACGTGTAGCCCTAGAGGCTCGGGGGAAAAAGAGGCTGAAAACCGGTTTCTAACCCTGAGAGCTCCCCCGGGAAGGAAAAGGAGGAGCAGGGGAGGTGGAGGGGTACAAACATCTGAATGAAGGTTGGAAGTAGTTTGGTTTTACTGTATATACTGTATATTTACTGTATAGGGCAGGATCGGGAATTCTATTGGAAGATGACATAATTGTGAAATTGAGTGGGCGGAGATCAGAGATAATTACCTTCACACACTCTACACAAAATAAGTTTCTTTCTAAACTACATATTTGCTATATATAATTTTTTTTTTAACTGGGTATATGTTGCAAAAATGTGAGTTTAGACATGCACAGAGTTATGAAATGCAATCTAAGTCTTGATTTGGCATAAAAAAAAAAAAAAAAAAGAACTAATGTCTCTTATGTTTGGCAAATTATTATTTTGATTGACGTATTATGTTCACATGCTATGCAATCTAAATCTTAATTCAACATGAAAAACAACTCACGTTTTCCATAAACAGAGATAAGAATAAAAGTTCATTTAAAGTGCCCCTATTATGGGTTATGAAAGGTTCTTATTTTGGTTTGTGGAGACCCAAACAACAGGCTGACATGGATGCCAAGTCATTTTATAATAATTTATTTGGTTTCACTTAATTTTTGATCGTATTCTGTTGATTATAAGTAACATTGCACCTACATATCTAACTCTCAGTAGAGTGCTAGCAGAGTATTAGTAGACTGTTAGGGTTAAGGTTAAAATATGTTGATATGTTCTTGCAAAGTTACTTATTGTCAGTAGAGCGTCTTCTGGGAGACCATCACAATAAACACTTAGCAGATATTAATTAGAGAGTGTACTAATATTCTAATGAGAGTTAGTTAACTTATAGTTGCAAAGCTATTTATTGTCCACAGAATGTGAAGTCTTAAAGGCCATTATGCAATATTTACATTTTAGTTTTAGCATTTGTGAGATGGCTAAAAATAATTGTTCTAGTTAAATTAGCTCTACTGGTGGCACATTCAACATGTAGAGAAATTATGTTAATGCAGAAAGAAACTTTCTGCGATGAGACACATTAGTATCTGAAGCGTTTAAAAAAACTCAAGCAACAGCTGGGAGAATGCTCTCTCTTGAATGAAGGAGTGCTGTGAGACGTGCGGGTGAATTCTCTTGTTGATATGTGTGTCGACATGGGAACCTCTTATTAAAGCTCTCTTCCTTTACAGCGAGGCCCATTATTTCAGCGTCTACATCCGACAGCTCTACTGCCGTCCACACAATAACCGGCAACCCAGCCAATCACCGCTCAATTAAATGTTCTCGCGTCTCTTTGTGTTCCAGACGACTTAGAAAATTGAACGGCACAAACAAATAGTTATTGTTCAAGACTAGCTGACCAAATTTAATTACACCTCACGGCATCTTCGGCCAAATAAAGACATGGTTCAATAAATATAAAGCCATGTGCCTGTAATGCTGCCCGTGAATGGCTTCCTAATGGAACAGCACCAGATGGAATTTCCTTTTGTTGAGCTGGAATACCGTGCTTTGTTTTAACGCTGTAGTTTGAGACATCTGTGTGCGGAGAGAAAGAAACACTGACAACAAAGAAGAGCACAGCTATAGAGGAGCCTCCGCCGGGGCCGCACATCAAACGCTAGTGGGATCAAACCGCTGCATTGTGTGCTGAAATGGAGTCAAATCATTTCATCTTTCAGCCTCTCCTGATCCCCACGCTTGTTTTACGACACCTCCCTCTGAATATGGCACGGACGTATTTACACACGGGCCCCTGCAGAACAAAGGACACGTGTCCCTTATTTGTGTTCGGTTTAGGGAATATGCTCAGTCTTTAAGACTGGAAGCTGTCTGTCACTCAGGTGATGTTTTTTTAAAAGTCTTTGTGGAAGTAGGGTTAGGTATTATTTATTGTGAATGTGCAGCACCTCTGTTGGAAAGATTGCAAAATGAAATCCATTATTGATTCTGCATGACAAAAATGTTAGCGTAACATAACCCATTATACATTTTAGGCCATATCGGAATATTAGTTTACTTTGCAGATAACTTTAACTCTAACTTGTTTACCACATTGATTTGAATATAACCTTGTACCAAATTCATATAAAAATGCAAAGAGAAAGAAAATATGAGATGCGTTAAACATTACACTACTGTACGTCAAGCCTTGTTAAACTGGGGTTTGTGAGCTGCTACAAACTGTAATAAATTAATATTGAAAACAATGCCATTATGCTATTTCATGAAGGGTTTAAAATCTGGTCTCTTGGTGGTGATTTGCTGGAAAAAAGGGAAAATAATAATTTAGTTTAGTGCCTAAATTACATTTCCAGCATAAGAGAGATAAAGCACACAAATGAAGCATTAGTTACACATATGATGTGCATCCTTTGCTCTTCATTATGTTATATTAGTGCTGGAAAGCGAGTCTGTTTTACTCCATCCAGAACGCACTTCATGGTAATTATGGCTTCCCATCTCCCTTCAGGACTTCAACAAACCATAAGTTGAATGATTAGGCAAGAGATCAAGGTGTTGACTGTGAGAAAAACGATGTTTTTGGACTTCTAGTTGCATTACTGTTCAAAATTTGGGGGCCTCTTTTGCTCAATGCAGCATTTATTTAAGCAAAAAATAAGTATTTTCAAATAACCATTTTCTATTTGATTTTTTATGATTCTTTGATGAATAGAAATATGAAAAGAACAGCATGAAACTGAAATCTTCTGTCACATTATACTGTCACCTTCTCTCAGCAAACCTCACTACCCACCAAAAAGGCCGTTAAATTAATAATAATCAGCTATATTTTCTATCATTTCTAAAAAATGACTTATGTAGAGACTGAACTGATGATTTCAGACAGGTGACGGAGGTGCACTGTGACTGTACTCTGGTGTAGTACATGCATTAGCTCACAAATTCACAAAGGTTTGCGGGATACTCTGGGAAAACGGATTTCACAAACAGCCTTCTTTGTAAGAGCGTCACACAAATGTGCTGCAGTACTCAAACGGCTCTCCGAGGAGGAGGAGGAAGAAGAAACACTTTGGGAGATTCAGTTGGCATCACATAAATTCAAGACGGCAGGACGCCTCCAGCTCTGCAGTTTTACTTGTGCATTGAAAGACTCATTCATCGCCTGGCATCCGGTGCGAAGCCCCTACCATTTGGTGCAGGGAAAACATTAAAGAGAAGATCTGTTGGATAATGGTGCTATGCCGAGAGAGTTGCTGAAGTTGGTCGTGGCAGAGGTCCATGACTGTTTGAGCATCAGGTTGGCGCTGGGTTGCATCAGTACTGCTCTGTGACTTGGCCTGAAGAGAGTTTAACACTCCAGCTCATTAGCTCTGAGATACATGCTGGAAACTGATAGCCTGACACGCTCAAAGCTGATAGCAAAGCGATGAGTTGAAGTGCTGAGTTTTATTCCAAAATAAAATTGAAAAGACGTTGCCACCTCCTACAGACTGTCAGATTTACTTCATTAGCAAACACTTTCCTCGTCTGTTCATGCATAATGTACTCTGATGAGCTTCCTTTTTTACAAACATAACACTTTTCAGTCTTAGTCAGGATAGAAGCATATATTTGTATTATTTTTGTTATTTTTTTGTTTTGTGTTTTTTGTCTTTTAGTCTAGTATTAATTAGATTGTAAAGCATCTTTGAGCTTGAAAATGTGCTATATGTTAATGATCATTAATAATAAATTATAATATATCACTTCATATGCACTTTATTAGTACTATATTACTACTAATTAATATTGTTAATAATAAAATAATAGTATTAATAATAATGATGATGATAATAATAGCAATACTTATTTAATGAGTTAATTATTTTGCATGTTTAGATTTTTGCATTTTTGTTTTATTATTTAATAATAATAATATTAATAATAATTTTTGTAATATAGCCCATTCCCAAGCTCAAAAATAATCATACTTAATGAGTTTGTTCTTAATTGTTTTGCACTTTTCTTTATTTTTCAATTTGAGCTTTTTTTTTGCTTTTTTTCAATGTCTTTTACTTTTTTCTTTTCTTTTTTTCCCCCCAAGTATTGCGCAAATGAAATGTGTGGCCTATGCAAATAAAGGTCCACTGCTGCGATTCGAGCAACACTGTTTAAATTCACATCTCTTCGTGTATCAGCACCTATTCAGTGCTCAACAACCTGTAACTGATGAATGTAAGGATGAACTACACTATGATTGATTATTCAGTCATAACCCAGGTCACACATACAGAAGTCTTAAAGGTACAGTAGCTGCTTGTTTAATTCCAAACTAACACGCTCAACAAAAAGCTCCATTTTTAGAATTGGCGAGCATTATAAGTGGACTTCAGGCAGAAACTGCTGCGGATGTGTATAAAATGACCTCTTTAATGCTCTTTCGCTTGGGTTGTAGAAGCTCTAGTATTCAGTGTACTTACAAATGACATATGAACCTCTTGTTTGAGTTTCTCTCAGTGTAATGGCGTTTTTGACACAGCACATAAATCTAGTCCGCCTCCTCTAACATTTGCACTGCTGCAGATATCTGATATGCGGATTAGTCTTATAAGAGATCGCAGATGGAGACCTCTGCTGCTGTGCTTATTTTTCTCAGGCTTCAGAAAGCAATCTTCTACTTCTCAGCTTTAAATAACATCTCAGCTCCAAGCTTTTAGAGATGGCCCACGGTTTCTCTTTTTTTTTTTTTTCCACAAAACAGATTTTCAGTGGTATCTTGGAGCGCAGTCATGAAAGATTCATGAGTTTACATTCCCACGGATGAATTATGGATGTCTTCAAATTATTTTTTACAGCGTTTAATTAATTCATCTGCTCCACAGTGAACGGTCCAAATCAGATGCTGGTGCTGTAATAGAGAGCATTTGTTCTGAGGGGATTGGGCTGGTTCAGATGTTCTTATCCGGGACTCGTGAGAGACGAGAGTCCTGTTCATGTATACGAGTGTGAGTCAAGAGCTTCTGATAGAGCTTCTCAGTGTGAGTGTGACTGATGCTTGGCTCAGATGGGTCATTTCAATGGCCCTTTCTCAAACTGGGCTGTCTAAAATAGAGAGTGTTTAAAATAGCGGGGGCGAAAAAATATGAATCATAAATAAAATAAATTAGCAATTGCCATATGCAGCAAAACTGTTGACTTTGCTGGTTATTACATTCCAGATAGTGTCACTGAGAGCTTTCAGGTTGGTGATTATTTAATTTAATTTTTAATTTTATTTAATAATATTTTTGAAGTCTTTATTCAGCCAAAAAGCATTTAATTGATAAAGAATAAAACAGTAAATAATAGTAAAAAGTGAAAAATAAAATATTTTTCATGATTTTTCTTGGTTTTCACAAAAACACGAAGCAGCACAAATGTTTTTTTTTTTTTAATTGATAAGTAAAAAATATATAAATATTGACATTTTTTCTTGAGCACAGTGAGAATAAACAAAATAAACGCAAACATCAATAAAAAAATATTTACTCAGTTGCTTGTACTTTTTACAATTAATTGCCATTAAATTGTCGGAATTCGAACGTAAAAAATATGGTAACAACATTTTAGGTTTTACAGTTTTCAGTTAAAATACCTTCATTTCATTAACTGATATAATGTTAATATAGCAACCTAATAAAGCTGTTTTAAAATCTGTTTTTTTATTTTTGAAATACACTGATAACCACCATAAGGGAGATGAGAAAGTCACGATGAACAAAATCTCATCACAAGCAGCTTTTAAACATGAACATATATGCAGAAGGAGCTCAGTGTCATTCACACAAACACTAAACACCATCATGATGAGACTCATTAAACTCAAATACTAAGCAAACATTACATGTAACATACAACCCTAATAAACATCACTGATAAGAAATGTTTTTAAAGAAACATAGTTATTTCAAAGAAAAAACATCAAATTCAAACAAAATTGAAATGCAATACAGTTTTTCAATACAATAATTTCCCATTAACCATTTAACAGGTTTTCACATTCATTGTCATTTTTACTGTGCACTGAATGTGACATTTTGAATTTATATATATATATATCTGTCTGTCTGAATCATCATATTAGAATGGTTTCTGAAGGATCATGTGACAAACATGACAGACAGGAGTAATGATGTTGAAAATAAAGCTTTGATCACAGCCATAAACTATATATTTTAATTAAATTCAAACAAAACATATTTAAATTGTAGTAATATTTCACAAAATTACCATTTTACTGTGTTTTTGATCAAACAAATTCAGCCTTGGTTATTGAAAAATACTCCTTTTTTAATGGTGTTGTAAATGTTAACATTTTTGAAGCTATTAATATTTAAGTGTTGTTGAGGAAAACCAAGGATTATTACAGAAATGGCATCCCTTTTAGGTGTGCAGGTTTTTTTCCTGCGTGATTTGTGTTTGCTCATTTTGTGTGAGTGTGAGCGGGACGTACAGTAATCCGTCATGTCCAGTTTATGCAGTCTGTGGTCTATTTCTGTCTTCTGTATGTAGATAAATTGCACTAAGCTCTCTGTAGTACCTCTGTATTAGAGTTTTGTCCTCTGGTTAAAAACGCAGGTGGTCTGTAAGTAGTTTGCGGATTTGACTGGGTCCTAAAAAAAAATAAAAAATTAATTAGAATAAATAAAGTGCACACACAAGTGCTGTAAAGAGACACTTAATTTATTCTATACACCACTGTCAGTATGTAGAGTAAATATAGGATGAATTAAATGTGCTAGTGACTAATTGCAGTTCATGTAAATTGCTCTAGGCTGATTAACTGTGTGATTTGGCCATTTTGAGATTATTGACTGATAATTGTGTCAGTTAATCTGAAAAGGGAGAAAAAAACATCTAATTCATTGTCATTAATTAATCAAAAAGATTTAAGTGCTATTCACATATTTAGATTAATAAAAAAAAAAGAAAACACACATTTTTGCTAAAATAATGCTATTCTATTAATAGATTTTTTTTATATTTTTGGAAATATCTAAAAAAAAAAAAAAAAAAAAATATATATATATATATATATATGTGTGTGTTATTTTTAAAAGTATTTTTGGTCATCCATATATTGCAACCCAAGTAAATTCATTTATATCTGTAACTTTTTGCCCTCAAATACATGCTGGTATATGAAAGTTGAAACTAAATATACTTTCTATATATTTTTTTATATGATTTGATTTAAAAACGTTGTTAAAATGCAGCTGACACGATGAATATTTAAGGTGAAGTGGCATTGACAGAAGTGTAACCGATGTATGAATGAATAAATAAGATCCGCCTCATGTTTCATCTGTGTGGTTTCACTAATCAAATTAAGATCCAGGCCAATATACTGAGTGACACTCTAGCTGAGCTTATTACAGCAGCAGCACTGAAGTCAATTACCCTGACTACACATCACTGACATTCACACAACCTGTGGCCGCCTTACGAAGTCTGATAAAGACAGTTTCTCATCAGTTAAATATGAAATGAAGTGAGAGATGAAAGCTGCAGGTGTCAGGTGAGCTGTGATTGGATTCAGTCTCAGATACTGCCCACGTCACGATGAGCGGCAGCTCCAGAAGATCTAGTGTTTTCATTTTATTGCTCACAGGTTTCTCTTTCATATCTCAAGAGCTTTTGGTGTAGATCAGTTTCTTCTGAAGTGCTTGAAAAGTTGGTCTGGGATTCATTTAACTCAAGTGGAATAAAGTGTCTTTTATAGAAACGAGATCAAATAAGCAGTTCATAATTGCACTGGAACAAAATCGAGTGCAATACTTTCCTGTTATTATCACTTTATGACCTGTGAAAATCCCTCCAGTAGATAGTATCTCCAGCTGTAATATTACTGTAACTTCACATATGTAACAACTCTCAGAATGGTGTGTGTGAGTACAAATGTGTAACAGGACATTGGTAACAACACTTTTTTCTCTTCACTAAGTACTAGTTTAACAGGAATTATATAGCTACATTTAGTAACAGCAGTATGTATAAGAGTAACTGGAACAGGGGGTGATCAGGAGGTGTAGTTGGGTAGGTTTAGGGATACTGTATGTAAAGTGAGTGGAGTTGGTGCACCTCGGTAACACCAGTGTATATACATGCTAACTCCTCAGGTACTGCCCACTTAATATAAAGTGTAACATTCTGGACACCAACCACAATTTATATGTAAAGCCTAATTTACTGCCCGCTGCTGTGTAACATCAGAGTAAATACATGCTAAATCCATAGCACTTTATTTAGTCCTGCTACACATTTGTACTTGTACAGAAATATTACAGCTGTAGATACTACGTACCGGTGTGTACTTACACTGTGGTTACATACTACATACACATCTAGGTACTATGGAAGTACACAGGTATTAGGGACACTTAATATAAAGTGGGACCATATATGTACACAGACAGACACAGCTCACACACATGTAATATATAAACAATAAGTTTTATTTTGGATTGTTTGACAGCTCTAATGATATAAATGTATTTTATTTTCTGCTGTGTAGTCATCTGTTCTGACAGAAAACTTTTTTCACCCACCTTACAATGTGTTTTGTGAGCTGTGCTTCCATGAAATGTCATCTAACAGGAATACGATATCTGGAGTGCCTGGTAATTAACGTCCTCATACTCGCACACTCCATAATTACTCTTTATTATTTCTCCGCAATTAAAGGTATTGTCGGGGAGCGAGAGGATGTTTCATCAAGCTGCATCACTGGTCTGTTAAATCACACGGCTGTCACAGGGAGAGATGGGTATTATCTAAGAGTCGCCTCTGCCATTAACACAAACTCTGAGAGAACGAGGTGCTGCTTCCTTGTGGCCATGTTGTCGAGAACAAACAAAGACAGGTGTGATAAAAGTTTGGTGATGGATGCTCTGTGGCTTTCCTGGTCTGGCAAACTCGGATCTGATTGGCTGGCTTTATGCCAGTAAACACATGCAGGGATCCTGAAACCGAGACGTGTTGACAAGGTTACATTAGATAGCTAGAATATGTTGCCCATCACAGACTTAATCAAAACTATGGCTGCATGAGAGCTGGAAAATGTATCATTATTAGTAATATGTATCATTTATTAGTAATACATTCCTTTATTTGATTTGATAAAATATAATGCATCAATCATGTATAAATGAATAACAACTACTGCATTTTATTTTATATTGTTCTCTCGAAAACATTTGTACCCAGAGCTCCTGACAATCAAAACAAATTCCTTGTGTTTGTACACACTTGGCCATTAAAGATCAAATTAAGCTGCTTTAAATGCTAATGAGCTCTGCTGACCCCGCCCCTCTCTTCAGTGGAGTGACGAGCAGACTGTAATCTTCAGCCGCAAAACTTGCAAACTAGCACATTATTAGGAAAGGTGGTGTGCAAAGATGGTGGAATGATGACAGCTCACTCAGGGTGGGTCTAAGGTAAGACGGTCCTGTCAATCAACTATTGTGGGAGGGGCCTGTGCAGAACAACATAATTCTGACAGGAATCTCAGAACAGTCTGATTAAAACATAAAGATATTAAAAATATGTATTATTTACTTTCTGTACAACACCACTGCCACTGATCTGTGATGTTGTAGAGGAGTGGTTTGGCTGGTTTGTGGTCTGAGTGCTTCTCTTTGTTGTTTCCAGGTGCAGAGCTATTCTTTGACCTCTCAGAACAGTCCATTAATCCTGATCTTTGCGTGTCTCTCTCTCTTTCTTTATCTTTCAGTCTCTCGCTGAATCTCAAATGCTCTCTCTTTGTATCTCAGTGCTTCTATTTCTCTCGGTGTTCAGTAGTCCGTCACGGGTCAGCGCTTCTTCCTAATGGCTGTTGGCTCGTGGGTCACACAAACAGTTCTGCTCCAAAACCCCCAAAAATGCAACAAAACTCCATCCGTTCTCTCCAGTTCTCACTCCAGACCCCTTCACCCTCTCTGCTTGTGCTTGTGTTGGAGCTCAACCGCTCAATTTACAATACAATGTTTCTGAAACCTCTCACAAAGGTTCATTCATTCATGAAACCATTCATTCTTTCATTCGTTCTCCATTCGGTACATTTTGAAGGACTGAGATCATGCAAACAGCTTTAAAAACTATGTGCTGTCCCATTTTTTAAACCCAAAACCAAAAATGTATTTGATTTGCATTTAATTTACTTTTTAAATGTTTTTGGCTGTTGCTCAGACAACAAATGGCCGATATGATTTACAGATTTTTGGTTGCCTGAAAGGTTGTTTGAAATTTTAAAAAATTCTTTCGTGTCCCAAATGGGGGAATTTGGAGTGGATTCAGTATTTCAAAAACTGAATTTTTTTGTTGTTGTTTTTGAAAATGAACTCTTCACACATGCATATAAACAGTAGGGTTGGGCGATGTCGACAAATTTGGCATCGTGCGATATCTAATGCGAAATATCGCGATGGGCGATGGACGATGGCATTGTCGTAGGCGGCGGTTGTTTGGGGGGGGGTTTAGTTGTGACTAAAACACCAAGCCCCACCCCATGACTGACAAAAATAACAGAGTTCGCGCGAGCAGGTGAGAGAAGATTGAGCGCAGGGATGATCACGTGCGAGTGATTGAATTGCGCGCAGATGACTTATCAAGCGAGCTCGAGGGTTTGAAATGAACTCACTGGCCCCGTTTCTTCGCATGTACATGTTTTCCTCTCGCAGAAATGATTTACAGCGCTCGCCAGCATCAGTGGTGCGCTCGCTAATTAATGGCATAGATTTGCCGCCAGAGATTAAGTGTGTTTTTCGCAAGCTGGTTGCTGCGGCGGGGCGGAGGATCGTGATGCCGGCTCAGCATCGTGATGTCCATCTTCTATCGACCCAACCCTAATAAACAGTATATACATATATATATTGTGTATGAACTTGTATATTTGTGCAATTTGTACTTCAGTTACATATGTAAATTGAAATTTATTTGAGGCAAAATTGCATCTATCTCATTTATATATTGTCGCAGGAGAAGCTTACGACAGACGCAGTGGGAGTGGCGTCAGGCCTTTGAGAGACTTTTATTGAACAAAATAAAATGTCTAGGGGAAAAAATTTCCAAAATAAAGAAGGGAAGGTCAGGCAGTGTTCAAGGGAGAAGAGTCCAGGTAACGCGGAGTCCGGCGGCCACACACGCTCCCCTCAGATCCAGGGTGCAAAAGGCGGCGGCTTCTTTAGCAGCTTCATCCTACTTGGCCCTCACTGCACTTCCAAGGGAATTTAACGGCCGGGGATCCTGGCTGACAGCTGTCTCACAGGTGTGGTTTGCGTCTTTTACGGCGTGGCGATCCCTCAACACATCCTTCCTGGACCATGAGGACATCACCATGCATTCACGGAGGAAGAGACCTGTCTCTTGAGGAGAGGCGCGCTGGGCCTTCAACAGCGGCGGTGGTGAGGCTTCATTCATCTCAGGTGTGCCCCATCACGCACCGCCAGACCAGCTCGTTCCTGTGGCCCTCCTCTCTCACACACTCACTCGTGTCAGGAGCCAGGTGAAGGGTGGCGAATAAGGGACGGGGTGGCGATGATAGCCAGGGGAGGCAGCTGACTCTTCACATTCCCTCCCCCAAGCGACATCCCCGTCATCAGGCTGATGCCCATGCAGTACTTAGTACTTAGTGAAGAGAAAAAAGTGTTGTTACCAATGTCCTGTTACACATTTGTACTCACACACACCATTCTGAGAGTTGTTACATATGTGAAGTTACAGTAATATTACAGCTGGAGATACTATCTACTGGAGGGATTTTCACAGGTCATAAAGTGATAATAACAGGAAAGTATTGCACTCGATTTTGTTCCAGTGCAATTATGAACTGCTTATTTGATCTCGTTTCTATAAAAGACACTTTATTCCACTTGTGCTACCTTGCTCAACCAGGCTCCAGCGGTCGGAATGGGTGGGGCAGGGATTCCTCTTCGGGCAACTCTCCCTCTCGTTCCACGTCGGAACCGGGACAGAGAAACCGTGTTTTAGTTGACAGCCTCAACCAACCACAGGGTAAATGACCCTAAGAGAAATGTCACTTAACCCTTTGGTGCCTGGGAGGCCGTCTCTGTCGTTCCTCCATCTCGGTACGGGTTTTCCGAACCTTTCCCGAGTGAGAGGGGATGACATCATCAGGTGTTGCCCACTGCCCTGTCTAGGCTCCGCCTTGCCCGCATTCTCCACCACTGTCACGGGGCTCGCGTGTTTGGTGGCGTGGCGATCCCTAAACGAGAGTCCTTTTCAGTCTTTTTCTAATATTTATTTAGTTTTTGGACAGTGTACGCTTGCATTTAAAGGCAGCCGAACTGTTCTAGATTGGGCACCTGCACCCTGTTGGCAGGAAAGGGCTTGTTTTTTTTTTCCTATATACGCCCTAAAACTCCCATTGGACATCCTAATCTTGTGAGATTTCTTCTCACATTTCTCCTGAGCACATATTGGTTAATACTGATCGATACAGGGAGACAATTTGTCAATATCAGTTTTACACAATGTCAATCATGTGCTTCTAAACAGACGACTGTTTGTGTATTTGTATATGTATTTGATTATTAGGAATACTGCAGTTGGTTGCAGACAGACAGAAAGATAGCGCCAGTGTTTAATTGATCCCAGAGGGAGGATTCAGGTGCAAAATAGCAGCAACATCAAGTTCAAAGCGCACAAATACACACGTTTACACACACACAGTGCAAACACAAGAAGTCATGGAGAATTAATGCCTACATTTGAATTCCTCAACTGCTGTAGCCACAGGGTCCATGAGGAAAGTCTGTCGATGTGCCGTTATTACCACGAGTCTGTGAGAGCACAAACATCAGGACGAGCAGTGGGTGCTTACTGGCAAAAACTATTCCCATTAGTGCTTCAGAGAACATCCCGCTGGAATAAACTAGGGATTTTAGAGCAGAAGTTTACTGAGAAATTAAAATCATCATTATCTGCTTCACCTTATGTGACTTTCTTCTGTGGAGCTAAAAACAAGATGAAAAGAGCATGCTTTTGGAGTTTTTCTCTTTTTTTGGAACATCTTGGTTTTGGCTCTAGAAGAAAGAATGTCAAACAGGTTTGGAACCACATGAGGGTAAGTAAATGATGACATAGTGTTTTGGGTTTTTTTTTGGATGAATTATTGGTATTTAAAGGTGTTTCAGCATGAATTGAAAGACTAAAAATCTCCTCACCTCAGTGGAGCAAGCCTTTAAAGGTATAGCAGAGTTTTTGCTACCACACATTGCTGTAATACTAACAATATTAGAAACTAGGGAATATAATTAGATAATAATTATCAACACTTTATTTTGCATTGTTGTTGTTGCATGCTACATGTACTATAGTAATAACAAGTAATAAGCAATAACCCTAAACCAAGCCTGTAGCAACATACTGTATATGTTGTTAGTTAGTTAATTCATATTGCTCAGTAGTTATGTACAATTGCACTGTAACAAGGGCATCATGAAATAAATTGAAACCTAATTATTGTTCAGTTTTTGTATGCAGTGATTCATGAGCAGATTGTTTGAGTTTAAACTCATCAAAGTGTCACATTCAGTTCGAGCTGCTTCATAGTCAGTCTGCTTCGCTGCTGCTCTACATGCAGCTAAAATGAGAAACTCTGTTTCCAGCTATTTTATTCTTATCTGTCAGCACAGATCATTCACTTTGAATTGTTTTGTTTTTTTTCAGAGCGGCAGAAGATTAAAATTGCCATGATAATCCTGTATAATTATGCATTTACATAAACCCACTTTAAGCGTTAAAAATAGCAGCCATCAGGCCCACTGCGCTGACACGCTGACAATGAGAGCGCAACCTGCAGCCAACACAGTTTACAGCATCAGCACTGCCATGCCAGTAAACACACAACTGCTGGAGTGTCTGTGTGTGTGTGTGTGTGTGTGTGTTTATTGTGATTGGGAGTCGTGGCTGAAGTCGACACACAGTGGGCTTCGCTGTCTCTTTTTGGTTACACGCACAAGCGTACGCTGAGACAAAGGCATTTGAGCTGCCATCTACTTCTCTGAAGCACATGAGCAATGGCAGCTGAGTCACTCAACACAGACACAGATAACCTGCGTTTGCTGTCTCACCCAAACATCGCTCAGCACCGCTGTGAACCAAAGGTCAGAAGTCACACTGGACACATATACACGGCATTTACACACATCTGCCCGTCAGTCGCTATAACTGAAGATGAATGACGTAGAAAGAATTTGGCTTCTCAATGCTGAAAAAACACACATGGAAATATAATACATGACAAATATAGCTCTATAAAAAGAGTGAAAATAGCATACGTTACCTATTGTATAGGGTGATGTAATTGTCACAGAAGTACATTCTCTGGGTAGGCAAAGAAGTTCATGATGTATACACTATATAATCCCCATATGCATGCACATATCGGAATAACACCTGAATAATTATTTTTATTTGTTATGTGCACAGTAGCAGCCATATGTACAGTATCAACAGTATATAGTTAAAAATGTAAGCACACAAAATCTGTATGTTTTTTGTATTATTTTTTTAAATACAAGTCATTATACAAGAATAAATATATACTGTACACATAAATATTTTCAGAATATATACTGTATGTGTAGGTCCTTATATATATACATACTATATATACTGTACACAGTACACAGACATGTATTACGTACACACAACTTTTGCATTTAATTAATTGCGAAAAATCATTGCCCAGCACTAATATATCTATGAATATACTGTTATTTTTTTGTTGGTTTTGAAAGAACTCTTTTCTGATCACCAATGCTGCATTTGTTTTGGACAAAAATATGATAAAAATATGATATTTTCTCTTTAAATTTAATACTTCCTTGCTGAATGAAAGTATAATTTTATTTACTTGTTGACCCTAAACTTTTGAATGGTACTTCATATAACTAAAAATCTGTAAATGCATCATAATTGAATTGCGTCAGACTCCAAGGTGGATCATTTTGTTCTGGACACACTCTAATTTTAATATCAATTTGGTTGTTGCTGCTGTTTTACAGGACTGAAATATACCGTGTAATCAAAATATGTTTGTACAGAATGGGAGAAAAAGCATCGTGGCCTCAGAACTACAGTATGGGTAAGAAAAAGTAGTTGCTGAATATGAACTTTGAAACTACATGAGCTCGATATATTCTTATTTTAGCATCTTATATTACTTTCTAATAAAAAGTGTAGGCTTCGTATGTATGTTTAATGCTACCTACTCAACTCATGCTTAGAGTTTGTGGTCCGGATGAACTTGCCCGGTGTCATTTCATCCCAACTTAATGAGTCTGTTTGCGTTTTCATCATGCTGCTGCAGCGATAAGCTGCAAATCCCTGTCGTTCCACACACTCTCTCTCATCTCTGAACTCTCAGATTTCTGCCTCTTATCACGGCTCTGCTCAAGCGTACCGATTCGCCTCACAGGTGAAGATTTCACACGCAGGCTAGGACTCATCTCCAAATCCACAGAGATGCAGCCGCAGATACAGCCGCCATGCTGTACAGCCTGATGCTGGAAATGAGGCTCTGTGGAGAGGAATGTCACTTTTTAGTTCAGACCAAACATCTGCATTGTCGTCATCAGCAGATGGATAACAGAGATGGGCACTGAAGTGTTATTTGTGTTGCTTTTGTATAGGAACTTCTGGAAACTATGCTGTTATTTCAGTACTGTTGCATTGAAAAAAATGGTGTAGAAACACTGGGATTTCACTGGGAAATAGCTAGTACATTTCACAAACAATTGTAAAGAAATCGCCAAGCAACACTGGAATATCTGGGAATTTAATCTAATTTTATTTTATTTTATTTATTTTAATTATATATTTTATTTTATTTTATTTTATTCCATAGCAAATGTTGCATTTTCTGTAATATTTACATATTTAAGTGTTATTAATTCAGCATCAAAAGCTAAAAATTCAAAGTAACATTAACAATCAAACGCTTTCAAGAGCAAATGCACACACATCAACCAAATGCATTACATTTAGTCATTTAGCTAAAGCTTTTATCCAAAGTGATTTACAAATGAGGAGCATCATAAGCAGTTTATTATAAGAGGCAACGATATTTGCAGTTCAGTCTCTTGATCTACTCTTCTATCTGCTCCAGTGGATGTTAGACAAGCTCACAAGCTAGAAGAACAACAGTAAGAGAAGTGTGTAACTGTCCATGCATTTCATTATGCATGTTTGTTTTAGCTGGATGTAACCTTGAACTTTACTGCAATTATTAAAAACATACGTACAGAAGAACAGACAAACACATCAACCAGCTAGTATTATATTGCAAATCAAATCTAGCCATACATTGTTCTCGTTCAGCATTTATTTGTTACCTGGTCTCATGACATACTTTAATACACTTTTTAGTGAGACATGAAATATGTACCAACAAGTACATATCACTGCAGTTTCCAAAACAAATGAAGACTAGAGCGGTAAAACTCATACAAATTGACACAGTTATGATTAATAAAGGATTTGAAGAATATCATGTTATGTCTTCAAAACAATATTAATATGATGGGATATTTGAAAAATTAGATTGAAGTTTGGTTCGGAATACACAAAAAGTGCACAGAGGTACATATTGTTATGAGACCAGGTCGTTCACTCCTGAATACTAAGGAAATCCACCAGGCAAGTTGTGAATGCTGTTAAATTAGATTTTAAGAAGTCACAGCAGTGCATATAGTTAAGTGAGAATCTGGGACAAAAACAAATTCACTTCAGACCACCACTGAGCAAATGTTGACAGTGTGCATTAAAAATGAAGTGGACCCATGGGGAAAGAAATTAAGCAGTGTAAATGACATTGTGGTACCCCTGAGCAAACACTGTGACCACAGAAGCCTTACTTTGTGTGTGTGTGTGTGTGCAGTTTTTGTGCTTATGCATTGGCTGTTTGTTAGCAGAGCATCCATGCGTCTTTCCATAGAATATATGGCGTTTGGTGTAAGTGTGATTGTGTTTTTTTAGTTTAGTAAGTGGTTTACTTAACTGATGACTACATTTTCACAATACACCTCAGTTTATAGTATTAAGAGGTTTTATTTTTATTTTCAAAATTATGTGAAAAATATTGCAACACCTGGGCTGTGCTCTTCAGAATTTAGTAGATTTTTTTTATTTTTTATAAATCAGTGAAATTTATTTAAATTTACATTAAAAACATTAAACCTTAAAGCTTAAGCTAAAAAAAACAACAACATTTTTTAAAATAAATTTACAGTTATTGATTTACTGTAAATTTTAGAAGGTATGTAAATGTGAATTCAAAATGTAACCAGCAGTAGTATAATATTTGTTTTTTTTTAAGTTTATATTAATGATATTATTATATTAATTGCCTTTTAAATTAAATAACTTTTTTTAGAACTGCTATCAGTTAATTTTTCATGAAAAAAATAATAATAATAATAATAATTCATTTGTAAATAAAATACCCCAAACAATTAGACTATATTAATGCTGCTGGACCCTGAGATAACCAGATAACTGTATTACATCTAGTTTAGATAATTTTATGACATTTAATGTAATTTTACAGTAAAATGCATGACACTCTACATTTTTTAAAATATTTTACTTAAATAATAAAAAAAAAATGTTTTAATAAATGTACATTTTATAATTTTTTTAATCATGTGTACTTTTGGGCTTTATGTACGGCACTTTTGAACATATTTGAGTTTTAATTCAGTCATTCCAAAATCCTGTGGATTTTTTCCAATTCCAATCAAACTCAACTCATGAATTGAAGAAGAGCCAATTCTTAAATTCTAAAGGGAAAATATGCAGCTACTCTAATTCATGATCATCCCTCACACAGATGTCCTCGGGCTTCCTAATCTGAGTCTGTGAGTAGATAAACAGCTTTCAGCGTGTCTCTCTGTAGCCTACAGGAGGCCTGGTGTGAGTGAGGGGATGTGAAGTCTCTTTGGAGAAGGGCAGAGAGCCACGGGCCTACTATTCTCTTTATGCACACATTTACAGGTTTGTTATTTCTTGCGGGGCCACGTTATTAAAAATGTCCTCACAAATATAGTAAACTCGAATTGTGGAGACATTTAATGTGGTCTGGAATATTCAAAAGGCGCACAAATCGGCCAAACTCTAGTTTGAATCGAGTCATGTCAGCATATGCGTTATACAGTAGTAAATATTGTGTTTATATGAAAGTCGAGGTGTCTGTGAGAGTTCCCTGATATTATAACTTCTTCAGAGGTGAAATTCTGAAGAATATCTCTTACATATTATAGATCCAGTGACTGTAGAAAGGACAAAATAAGCACAATAAAAGAGTAATCATTATGACACATACTTTTTCCACTTAAAATTGTTGTGTTCTGTTGCAGCTCTCATGTGTCGGATAAGGTTTGACATCAGTGTTTTCATTGTAAAATATACCTATTCCTCCAAATTTAACAAGCACTTCTTTTCTGTTGTGTTGGTGCACTTTTTACACTGCTAGCCTCAGTCAGTCATTTTCCTCACTGACTGGAGCTGCAATTTTCTTTCACATAAAATAAATGTGTTTTACAATCAGCAATGCTTTTAATAAATGACTGAACATTGGTTCATCTTTTATCATGTTGCTACTGATGCTGTTTTCTTTTTGCATGTGAAAGCCCTCTGTTTTAACCAAAATCAGAGTAAAGCACAATAATACATTTGATAATATAATGCACAATGACAGTCATATAGCCACGAGTTCTAGGTGAGGGTCAAAGGTCAAGTCACTTGTGGTTGATTTGAGTATGATTCATATACCCGGAAAGGATGTTTCTGCTCTCCGCCATCATCTCTTCACAGATGGGCCGGTTGTAGTTTGAGTAACTGGGTGACCTGATTATCTTGCAAGGGTGTTGTGTGCTGCTGTATGGAACATATGGGTGTGTGAAAGAAAGAACAGCTGTGTGCAGCAAAAATGTCTCACCATGACCTCTACAAGAACCTCTGCTAGAGGACTTCCAATCCACAAACTGTGTGCATGTGCACAAAATCAATACTTTTCAATAATACATGTCATGTGGAGTTTTATTCACTCATCATCTTGAATGATTTTTTCCCCCCCGCTTGATCAATGCATTGCTTTTTTCAATGCAAGCATTCAATTCGTATTATCTCATGGTGATAGACAGTAAAAGTGTCATGTAGACAAGGACTCCAGTTTGACTTATTTTAGCCTGATTAGTTACATTAAGCATCTAATTTTGAGTGACCAGGTGAATAAATGAGTGTTCAGCATGTCCTGTATACCTCTACTGTCAGGCCACAGTTCATCGTCCAATGAGAACTCTGAGATTTGACTGACAGGTGCTTAAACAAATGACAGCAGAGCTGAATGCACATGCGGGTTTATCTGTGGATGTGTGTTTCAGATCTCTGTTGGCATTTGCCTGTTATTTCTGACCTTCTGTTAAAAGATTAATTAGCTCTGTAATACTTCGTCTATATGTGAAAGGTAAATGTCAGCATGTTCCTTTCAGACTAAAATGTTCTAAACAAATGTCAGTGTCACGATATCTGCATTCAAATGATTATCTGCAGTGCTCATTAATGTGTTTAACCACCATAGTACGATGCATTGTTTTGGAAATGAACTAGTAGTCACGACTGTTTCCCGAACACGGTCGCAAGTCTGTCGTTTAAACCACATTAGTTCAACAACATAGGGCCATTGTTAATGATGTCACACGCATGTGGTGGAAGAATAACTTATGCTATTTAACTGATTACAGATAATCACTGACACATATTGACTAATTTACTATTTTTATCATGGCGGATTCCCTCTTATGTCATAATCCGGGGTTCCCTTAGCCATTTATGCACAAGTGCACTTTTCAAAAACAGCGTTTAGAATGGATGTGCGAGAAGACATAATTAAAACACATTTTATATTTAGATAGAATGTAAGATAACGATAGTAACGCATGTCAGTTTGCTTCTTGTGCCCAAGAGCATATTTATTAAAGCCCATATATCTTACTAACAAGAAACTACGCTTCTAACTACAGGTCCAAAGCTGTAGTTCTAACCAACGTACGTTTGTGACGTTGATTGCGAATGTTCGTCTGAACTATGCTTTCGGGAAACTATGCTGGTAACGACGGAACTTGCGACCGTAGTAGGCTAACCATGCTTTTGGGAAACGCACCCCAGGTTTGGAGAGTTTTCTGACATGTTGGATGTTGAGAATGATCAGGCAGTGGACCAGAAATGCTGAAAGGGAATTTGACCTTCAGTGTGACATAAACCACTTCTAGTCCAATGGCTCGAGTCATTCTCAGCATCTACCAACAAGTATGAAAATGAACAAACCCGCTGGGAACAACCTGTGTTCACACAGCGCACAATCAACTGCACTCATCAACACACAGTGGCTTATTTTGATGGGAACGAGAGCAGGGATTTATTTTTGGAATCGAATGAAGCAGGAATGAGCCAGATTGGCTGGGTCTGTGCGACCGACTGCATTAGACTGGGCAGCCCAGTTAATTAATGTGTATCTGCTCTGCCCAATGGGATTCTGGGCCATTCCCATCACCAGTCACTTTGAATCTGGGAGCTGCCACAATCTGACTGCTGGAGCGCCAAGACGACACCAGCTCTGGATGTCAACGTCTTTGGAAGATCTTCCATCACTAACTATGCTAGGTAAAGATACAGAGCTACACAGAACAACACAATCGTGCTCATGTTTGCATGCACATTATTCAGATATAACAAACATTTTAGTGTCAATTCAAGTAAAGCCCAACTAAAAGCAATACAAAAATATTTCAAAAAGCCAACCTATGCTTTTCTCTGTGAAGTTATATCTAATTTTACAACTTGGCTGCCATTACAAAATAACACCTGAAACCCTAAAATGACCATAATGACTTAAAGAGCTTTTTAGCTATAATAACAGAAAAAAAAAAAAGATAAAATTATGTCTGCTTTTAAATCTTCCAAAATGGGCACATTCAGTTCCATGGTGAGAGCCTCATCGTAACCTTGAATTTTGCTTTCAAGGGAGCTGGAAAAATTATTTATTGTAGTATTCATGGACTGAACCCAAGCTTTGGTAAACCCAGAATAATGATTGATAGACCAAATTCAGGCTATTCCCCCTTTATTTTAAAGGGACGAAATGCTTATATACACAATTGACAACATTTCCATCTGAAATTAACACTAGTGGCACAAATTATGATTTCTAGTCTTTAGACTTATATTAATCACACTTTAGTTTGGGGACTGATTTCTGTCGAAATGAAGTCCTCATTACTGATTATTAATAGTAATTGGCAGTTGTTAAGTTTACATTAAGGAAACTAAAATATGGCTTTATACAGTAAGTACTAATAAACAGCCAACTGTAATATGCATGTTAATAAGCTATGGACGCCCAATAAGTGTGGCTGAGTTCTAAAACAATAATCACAGTACACAGTTTGGCAAGAAGTTTGCATAAGAACCCCTTCGAATGGTCCCTCTCGCTCTCTGGACTCTGTGGGCCGTTGCACAGACAGCGTGTTTTTGACACGGTTGCTATGGCAGCGATGGGAGACAAACGGGACAGTGTGCTTGAGTCTGTCAGCATACATAAAAGTGTCTTGTTTTTCTCAGTGATCTCAAACGCCTCTCTGTCTCACGCCACAGTTTGAACATCTTTCTCTCTCTTGTATTTGAAAGCATGATTTACCACAACATTTACATTCTCTCATCATTTACTCACCCTTGAGTCGTTTCAAACCTGCCTTTCTACTGATCATGTTTAGCAGAACGTTCACAACTTATTTTCTTATGATTTCAGGGTCTTAAACTTAACATCTGCTGCCAAGGTCATACTAGTTTAGAATGAGTTTTAAATAAATGTGAACAAATCATTGACCGATTGCTCCCTCTACTCTTTTACATTCTCTGATAATTGCATTTTAATTATGCGTACTTCTGTTCTGACATCTACATCAGCTATAGGGAGGATTTAACTATATTTTAAATATATTATATGTCACATAAGGGCTGAGATCATACTGTAATTTCCACCAATTTTTTGTTTGTCTTAAGAACTGCCTATTTTGAGATGAAATTAGAAAGCTATCTATCTGTCTGCTAGTTATATATAGCACTTCACAGCACCTCTGCAGCAACGGAGAGTGCCATAAACTGAAAATAATTGGCAGAGTACTTTTCAAAAGTGTTGTGCAATTAATGTGCTGTACAGCTAATTACATTCAATTTGATGATTCCCGAGGCACGTTCCACTTTAACAAACCAAGACTGATATAACCGTCAAATGAGTAATCGTGGCTGACGGCGCTTCATAGCAGGACTGACACAGTTGGGGAGAAATGCAGCAGCTATGATTCAACTCAAAAGCTTGGCTTTGGAAGAACAAAGAGAGACTCGGCCTGTTTTCTGACAAACAGCTCACAAGTTCATGTAAGGATGACAGACCCTCTGGTTTTGGTTCCCTCAGTATTAGATGACAGATTTATTGCAGTAAAGTACACTCTTGTGTAATTTTGTTTTATGTAAATATGCATGTGTGTATATATACACACACACACACACACACACACATATAGCTGCATCTCAAAAAATAGAATATTATGAAAAAAAACAAAAAAACTTTTTAACTTTTTTCAAAAAGTGAAACTTTCTAGATTCATTAAATGTAAAGTAAAACATTTTCAACAGTTTTATTTATTTATTATATTTTTTTTTGATGATTAGAGCATGAAAGTCAAAGATCCAGAATCCAAATTATTGGAATATTTTGTATAAAATCATTAATTTAAAAAAACGATTTGCAAAACAGAACATTTCTAGTTCTGTAAAGTATGTTAATTTCTGCACTCAATACTTCGGGGCTCCTTTAGCACAAACTCCAGCTTCAGTGAGGAGGGAATCGAAGCGATCAGTCTGCTGAGGTTCAGCTCAAGCCAATCAGGCACAGTAATATCATGGCCAGCAAAGCAGTTGGAAGCGGTTTTGTTGCTGTGGGCAGGTGCTACTGTAAGGTCCTGCTGGAAAAGGAAATCAGCATCTTCATAAAGTTTGTCAACAGATGGAAGCATGAACTGCACCAAAATCTCCTGATAGATTGCTATATTGCCTTTGGACTTGATAAAACACAGTGGACCAATACCAGCAGACGTCAAGGCACTTCAAATCATCACGACTTCAGAAACTTCACACTGGACTTCAAGCAGCTTGGATTCTGCGCTTCTCTTCCTCCAGACTCCAGACCCTTGATTTCCAAATAAAATGCAATATTTAATTGTATCTGAAAAGAAGACCGAGTCCTTTCTCTAATTAGCCCAGGCAAGATGCTTCTGAAACTGTTTCTGTTTCAGAAGTGGTTTGTTAGCCCTTTTCCTGAGACGTCTTGATGCACTGACTCCAGCTTCAGTCCACTCCTTGTGAAGCTCTCCCAAAGTGTTTAAATCAGCTTTGCTTGACAATTCTCAAGCTTGTGGTCATCCCTGTTGCTTTTGCACCTTTTCCTATCCAATTTATTCCCTCCAGTCAACTTTGCATTTACTTTGAACTGTGAAAAGCATCCCTTTCAGTAATGATCTTCCGTGACTTACCTTCTTTGTGAAGGATGTCAGTGATTGTCTTCTGGACCATTGCCAAGTCAGCAGTCTTCCCCGTCATTGTGGTTTGAAAGAACAAGAGATACCCAGAATTTGTACTGTAGGGACAATCATTTAATAAAAACTCAAATGTTAAGATTCACATTTTGAAAGTTACAAAAAAAAAAAAACTTTTTCACAATCTAATATTGTTTCAGATGCACCTGTGTATGTATGCATCTATATTTATATGCTAATTTAAATAAACACATATTCTAATAATAATACCAATTATATAGATATTCGTTTGCTCCAACTCCATTTTTTCCACCTGTGCATTTGGTGCCTGTTAAATATTAATTTTAAAACCTGGTTATAGAATATAATGTGGGAAAAGAATAAAGGCTCTGTCATCAAGCTTGCGTTTAATTATTCAGATGATGCGCTCATGCTGTGTCCACACAAATAACAATTTTCCCACCTATTTTTTCTCAAAGTGCCCAGGTTTTCAAAGTAAATCGAAATCAAAGGATCTATTAAGAATGACCTTGCTTCCTCTCTCAGAGCACTGGAGAACAGAGCCACCTGTCTTCAGCATCTCCCTCCTAACGTGTGTTTATTTGAGCAGCAGCTTTTCAGAGTGTGTCATCTCCAAGTCCCATTTGCTGCCAGTAATGAGACCATAAATCATATATTGATGTGTCTCGCTGGAATGCGACGTGGTGGAGTTTTTGCTGCTGGACTAATGCATCATATTAGCTCTACAACAGCTACAAAGATACACAGCTGACTGTCTGCTGCTCAGAAGTGTGTGTCATATGTGTCTTCATCACGTCCAACACATTACACATTTTTATCTGAACCTGACAGAAATTGACCACCAATGCTTTGCAGTGTCGTGCAGCCAGACTTTTGTGAATCAGCATTAAATCTGCTCCACAGGTTATTCTTGGCCAAGAATCGGCCGACCACATTATTATTTTTTTCTTCCATAGTTTTTTAATCTAAAATAGGTTGGAATGTGCAATGTACTAAAAGCTGGTGGTTTTTTTTGTTGTTGTTGTTGTTGTTACAGGTTGTTAAGGTTTCCTCTGGTTTCTGCGTTAAGTATCATGAACTATGAACATTTTTGCAGTATTTATTAATCTAGGTTTATGTTAAGTTATACATGTATAATGATTTATTATTTCAGTGTTTGTCAGAATACATTAAATGTTAATTTGTTCAATATAAAAGCCAAACGTTTTAGTATTGTAACATCCACTCCAGACTCCACCCTCACTGACACGCCAGACTCTGCACCAAACTCCACCCTTCCAGTTATTCAACGCTCACAGTCACCCGAATACGGATTGGATACACCTGGATATCTCACCTGACACTAACTAAAGGATGCATTCATTTGACAAATGCAGTGAAAGCTTAAATATTTTAAAAATCATTACAATTTCAAATAATTATATTTTAAAATGCAGTTTATTTCTGTAAAATGTTCTGCATCCATTATGTATTTAGTTACGTATTTTAACAGTGTAAATGTCTGTCAATTTTGATCAATTTATTACAATCTTGCTAAATTAAATATTAATAAATATAAACAAATGCATAAACCCAGCCAATGAGACTGAAGCAGCATCATACAGTTATTCAGAGGTGGTCTGTGTGCGTGTGTGTACACACTCGTCCCATTCTGTCTGAATAGAGTCAGAGTCCGATCTGAAATCTCTTCGATAGCGGGTGTACGGACATCTCAGGACACACCACAGGTTGTAGAGCTTAGTGTGAGCGAGCGAGTGCAGCGTATCTCTGAGCGCTGCGGGGTGGAAGATCACTCAGCTTTGCTCTCTCTCTTCAATCTTATCCAAAATGGAGCTCCCTCATCCCTCTCCAGGCCAGGCTCTGCTCCTCACATGGATTTAGGTCCTCTCTCAGCTGGCTTTCCCTTTGTAGCTGTCTAATCTCTGGGCTGTGGTTGGCGTCTGGAGCCTGACAGAGCCAGTGGAGTTTGGGAGGACATTTTCTTGGTTTGAAGGGAATCCAATCACTCCGCTCAGAAGGAGGTCAGGCCTTTTCATCTGGTGCTTGGGTGATACTGTGCTTTTCATCTGCACAGGTAACCGATAACCTGCAGCTCACAACCCCCTTTACAAATGTTTTTGTTTTCATTTGTTGCCGCCTTTATGTGTGGCCTGAATCTGCAGCTTCAATCTGATTGGCTGGAGAAACGCAAGTTCTGCAAGTCTGAGGTGAGTTTACCCCAAAGGCATAGTTCACCCTGAAATGAACATTTGCTGATTATTTACTCGTCATCCAAGATATACTTGGCTTTTTTTTTTTTTTTTTACAGCTAAGGTGATTTTCAGCTGAAACTGCGGTCCTTGGTAATTCATAAAATGCAAGTATCTATCTATCTATCTATCTATCTATCTATCTATCTATCTATCTATCTATCTATCTATCTATCTATCTATCTA
>JAUMHQ010000105.1:286577-298199 GCA_032361165.1 Enteromius paludinosus | reverse complement strand
TGATCATTAAAATATTAAAAAGAGAAGCATTTATTAAAAATGGATAATAATGTTCAGATCTACTGTTACAGTAGTTTCAATTCTAGTAATAAATCAGCATATTAGAACGATTTCTGAAAGGATCGTGTGACGCTGAAGACTGGAGTAATGATGCTTTGTATCTGCTGCTGTGTGAATGTGGCCAATAAAATGCGATTTTTTTTTTGTCAACACAATTTTATTTAGGCTATGAGTATGAAAAATACTGAAACAAATAAATAAAATGACATTTTAAACCGTTTAACTGATTGTATTAATCGGTTAATCTTCAAATCGGTCGGATAACGGTTAAACGGTTAAAATGAGCATCCCTACTCGGTAATAAAATAATATACAAAATAAATAGATTTACTGCCCATGTACATTAAGTTGTAGTTATACGGAATTTGACTTGATAGTTTGTTTTAATAAAACAATAATATATTCAATTATAATGACAACAGCAACCAAATTAAAAAAAAACAACATTTATTGACTATGTAAGAGGTTCTTATAAGGAATTTGACTTAGCGGGCTGCTCTGAAAAGCTAGAATAAAATGTAAAGAAATAAAAAAGAAAATTGTATATATTTATAATGATACCCGCCAAAAATATATAAAATAAATAAAGTTTCATTGGCAAACATAAACATATTGAAAGTCATGGTTTTATTCAGCAGCAATGATCAAACCTTCAGCCTCCAGCGCCACGACTGGTCCAGATCTCTCCATATTCCTGCCCAAATCACAGAGGTGGACACTCCTGAAATAAGCATCAGGTTTTAGTCTTAAATAATACTCTGACTTTATGAGATGCCACTAATATAAGAGCAACAGAAATGTAATGAGGCTGTGTGTGTGTCTGTATTGTACTGTACCTTTGGTGGCAGCAGCAGTTTCAATCCTGTCCAGGTAATAAATGTTCAGATGAGGCAGTAAGTCTTTCAGAAGAGACACAGGCAGATCTGCATCAACACAGATGAGAAGAATATTAGAAATATAATTTATGTCCCTGACCTGCAATGAACTTCCATTTCATTTATTTAAACGGCATTCTTAGTCTGGGGTTTAGAAAATAATTTTGACTCACTGGAAACCTTTCTTTCCAACACATCCATGTTCTGAGCAACTTTGAGGATGCACATTTGCACCAACGTGCTTCCGTCTGAGATTCCCATTCCTACACAAGACACCGACTTCTTCTTGGGTTTTAACGGCGACGGGCAAACAGAGTTAACAGAGATACATCTCTACTGTTGTGTTTCCGCCATGTGTTTGGAAAATAAAAACGTATTAGAGAAATATCTGGCATTAAAGGTAGTGCTTCATCCAGGGGGCGCTCGGCGGCTCAGGAAGCCCAATCTTCCCGCTTATTTGGGATATTTAAACAGTAAGTTACTTAGTATACAGTATATAATGTATCTTTAAAACACAAATATTCCAGGCAATAATCAATGCTTCATGGACAAATGTAAAATCATTTTATTTAAAAATAATTTTTAAAGTCGTATCTAGTAATCACAAATGACTGACGTCACCATTGGCTCAATCTAGCCAGCGCGGAAAAAAGACACGGATACCACGTGATATCACATTTTTCTATGACGTACTCACACTGATCTATACAATTATATAGATCAGTGTGTACTCACCGTTAATGAATGTCAACTTTCATATTCATTAAACTAAAAAAGATGCGCAGTGATTATACAACATTTAAAATAACCTTATTTTATTTCAGTGGACAACGTCCATTCTAGATGCTCAATTTCTACGAAAACAACGCGGCGATTGGCTCACTTTTAATAGACTCTAACTTCCGGGCGCTGAAGTGGCCAATGAAACACGCTGTAGTGGTGCAAGTCCCGCCCACACACCACTTCTGGTTCTAACGCACAATATTTTCTGACTGAGATTACAAAAAGCTGTAAAAATAAATAAATGTAATCTTTATCGTTTAAATTTGACAAAACTAGGAAACTTGTTTTGTATCCAAAATGTTTCTAAATGCTTAACCAGACAGCCTTTACCTGTAAGTGTACACTTAAGAACTTTGTATAAGGTTGATGCTTATTTGCACTTTAAATTTGCAACAGCCAAGTTATGGCAATAAAGTAACGAAAACAGCGGTTGTCTTTTCTCCTTTATTGTTATTTTTACATTAGCAATAGCCCAAATCATCTCTTTACTGATCTCAACAGAAAACACATGAGAGATGAAAACAGAGCACAGTTATTCACACTTCAGTCAGGATTCAGCAACAAAGATGATTTGAAGAACCTATAGGAATAGTTGAATCTGGGACAGAAATCACATCTTAAATAACTGAGCACTGTATTTCTGTAAGCAGACATCAATTTATAAACAGTGCTGAGAGGCTCTGTTTATTTGATTGACTGGAAAATCTTGTGAGCCACCTGCAGAAAACAAATAGAACAGAATAAGTTATATTAAATAATGTTAAAAAATTTTTTAAACAGTGCATTAAAAAAACAAACAAAAAAAACGAGGGAATAAATATTGATAGCATTTATATTTTCGGTTAAACTACTCCTTGAAGTTTTTTGTGGTGACTTCTGTAAACCTCTCTAGCAGTACCTGACATCTAACATAACAGGTGTGGTTGAACATCAGCACTCACACAGTGGTCACGAGCGTGCAGGAAGTCAAAGAGCTCCTCCGTACAGTCCTCTGTTGTTTCGGAGCGTGAGCCGACCCGTGTCTCGCATGCCTCGAGACGCTCATGAGTGTGAACGCAATGCTCCGACTGCTCACACTTCTCACGCAGCGTTTCTAATGGGTCCTGAGGAGTAAATATTCAAAAGAAACAGCTTTAAAAACCATTAAATATCTTACCCCAAATATTTAAACACTAGAGTATATGTGTGTGTGTGTAATTACTATTAAGACAGATTAAAAATAAGTATATACATGGATTAAAAATTAGTAAATAAAATAGCTATACATCCCAAGTGGAATAGTGAATACTGATTAGATTACTGGATTAACCAAAGGTCTTGAACAAGGGCACGACATTAACCACTACGTTAAATATCATTTTTAATTCATTTGAACTAACTAAGACATATGCCAATATAATATTGGTTTATAATAAAAAAAACATACCACCATGTCCTGCTCCTCCTCTTCTTCTTCCTCCTGTACACAACAAAACATATTATTTGGATACAAAATAACACCACCACCACAAGCAGGATAGCTTGGATGCGTTTGTTTACTTACAAATAAGACAAAACAAATGCAAAATCTCAGGCAACAGTTTAGACAGCAGAAGGATAAAATAATAGCTTATGTGTACATTAGAACAGGCTCGGCCCATTAGCCAGACCGGTTTTACATAAACGCTTCTTAACCACACTAAATGACATTGAAAGCGCTCTGTAAAGCAGTATATGCTACTATACCTCGTCTGGCTCTCCATTCGTGATCATTTTATCTTCGAAAACCATGATTTCAGCTGAGTTTTCCTGACGTGACCCTCTGTGGACTGCGATAAGGGCCGATGGAGGACAGCGTGACACTTTCCGGAAGTTGTAAGAGTCACGTGAAGAGAGACCGTACACCTCTGTCAACTTCCGGTTCACAGTGTTTACCCACCTCAGCGGTAAATAAACATATTTAGACCCCTGTCCTCATTAGAATATGCATATAATTGTGCGACACCAATACTTAAAATGGTTAAGTAATACGACATTTTCACTATATTAAATCCTGCCATGTTTTGCTGCCACCTGTTGGCTTGGAGTATGAACGTCAATGGAGCCAAATATAATACCGAAAAATAAAAACAAGTTAAATAAAATGTTACAGTGCAAAATAGATATGCCACCTGCCCACATTTAAGTATATAACAGTTTTTCTGCCTGGTTTTAAGCGCAGCTTGTAGTCTTTCTTTTATGACCGGATCTGATTCCGCACAGGAAATGGAACAGAGATTGGAGCGCTAGTTCATTTAGATGTCTTCAACTATGCAAGAGTTCTTAACAACACGGTGACAGCTCGTGAGAGTCAGAGTACATCACAGTGAGCAGCAGTTATGGACGGCTTTGATGTGCAGCAGCTTATATTAGACATGGATATTAACTTTACGCCGGTGATTGCAGCCACAGTTTGTGGCACAGGTGCATTATATCTCTTCTGGAAATGGAGACATAATCGGAAGATTCAGAAGAAAATCCTAAACGCACGGAAAACTCGAGATAAATCACTTCAACAGGCGGAACAAGCGGTGCAACAATTTAAAATACAGGTAACTTTATAAAAACGAGCGTTCATCTAATATTCATGCAGTGCACCTATAACTTCGGCAATACGTTGAGTAGAGTAAGTTTTTATTAATGTGCTTTTAGTGTATGTAAAATGTAATGTCATACACGGGATAAGTTGTTACTACTGCTGTTCTGCTACAGCAAAATGTAAACAATAAAGCAATGACGAAATAAACCAGTTTATGAAAATGTAAAAAAAATGAAAGCCCAGCAAATAAAAAAATAATTCATGCTTGTAAAATAAATAAAATGCAATGCAATTAAATAAAGTATTAAATATATTAATCAACTTAACTTGACTTGCTCCATTAACATTTTGTAAGATGATGTTTCCCTTAGAAGCATGTAAGTAAATAAGAAAGTAGATCACTTATACTTAGTAATACTTTTCTTTAAGATAATATGTCTGCACAATATAATAATTTTGGAAAACTGAGATGAAGCACATGTGACAAATAGCACCAGTCTCATCTATTATACATTGATTCAATTCAACTGATGTTTTTTCCCTCTCATCTTTCTAGAACCCAGACTTTGAGAGCAGCTCTATAGTGTCTCTGTCTTTGCCTGAGCTCACTGGGAAACTCCAGGACGGCTCCATGCAGCCAGACGCTGTGCTTTATGCCTTTATGGAAAAGGTTGTGACTACTGCCATATTTTACATGTGGATAATGTATGAGATTTATGAGTTTATGGCCAGCTTCAGAGGTTTACAATAGATGTTTCAATTGCTATAATTGTGAGACCTTAAGCCATCTTGTGCAGTCTATTCTATACATTTACTAATAGCTTTAATCATATTATTATGTATATTGTAATTGTCAGAAATATAGTATTAAATATCTCTCCTCTTAAAAGAGGATAAGCAGTAATATATCATTAGAAAGGAAACCTATGGCAATTGTGCTGTTGTTGGATAACAGATCAATACATTTTCATTTGTTTAAATTCACTTGTATATAATGTGGGAAATATAATATTTGTATGTGACTAGGAGCACAAAACCATATGAGATTATACATACATCATCCAAAAGCTAAATAAATAAGTTTTCCTTTATTGTATGATTTGTTAGGATAGGGCAATGTATAGCTGAGATACAACTATTTAAAAATCTGGATTTTGAGGGAGGAAAAAAACGAAATATTAGAGTTTAAAGTTGTCCAAACAAAGTTCTTAGCAGTGCATATTATTACTTATCTGTAGTATATTTATGGTAGGTACAACATATCCTCATGGGACATGATCTTTACTTACTTAATGGTTTTTGGCAGCAAGAAAAATCATTACTTTTCACACATACAGTGGTTCGTTGGCTGTTGCTGCTACAAATATGCTTGTGCTGCTTAAGACTGGTTTTGTGCTCCAGGATCACATATATAAAGTCCACTGGACCAGCAGGAAAATAAAATGCTTAGTTTTGAGATATGTAGACACTGAGATGTGTAATGCTTTAAAGGCTCTGGAGGTGAACAAGAATTTGAACTGCAGCACTGAGTTCATAATGGAGTCTGTGGCGCAGCTGAAAGACATCAACACTCAGAAGAAAGGTCTTCTGTATGGAGTGCCCATCAGCATCAAGGACAATATCGCCTATGAGGTGAATTTGAGTGTTAGACAGATCCATAGAGGTGCCTTCGTGTTTGCAGTGTATGTAACTTCCTGTTTGTGTGAGCAGGGTCATGACACTTCCTGTGGTGTGGTGACTAAGTTGGATCAGCCTGCGCTCGGGGACAGTGTTGTGGTTAAGGTCCTAAAGAAGCAGGGTGCGATCCCATTCATCAGGACCAACATACCACAAGGACTTCTCAAGTGAGTAAACACTGTATTCTGGAGGGGATAAAAAACCTGGTAATATCAATGAATTAATCTTAAACCAAGAGTACACAAAGAGACCATGCAGTTAGTAGCTCATTTACTGGAGCTCAGCCATAAAAGTGTGTAACGTCTCATTGCATGATCTCATTTTCAACAAGGAAAAAATTATGCATTATTTATATTGTAAATTACAACTACAAGTATAAAATAATGTTTGTCATTTTTGCTGATTTTAATGACGATTAAGCAATTAATCGAATTTCGAGAGAACCATGAACGAACGATCGCAGCTGCTATCAATCTCCTTGTTGTTAATTATCAGCCTAACTCTACCCCGCTGCTTTAAATACCGCTCAATTCCTCTACTCGGCTTCTGCGTTTTTGTCTCAGATCTGTTTTTCCGCGACCCAGCCAGCCATCTACGTATTATGCCACTTCTTTCCCTGTCCTCCCTGTCGCCGCAACCAGGCCTCCCCTCTGCCGTTCCACCTGCCACCCGGCCTCTCTTGGCCTCGTATTGCCTGCCCGCCATGTCCCTCTCTGGCCGTTCATCCTGCTGCCTGGCCTCTCTCTGGCCTCGCTCTGTCTGCCTGCCACAGCCTCTCTCCGGCCGTATTTTCTGCCGCCTGGCCTCTCTCTGGCCTTGTACTGCCTGCCGCCCAGCCCCCTGGCCATTCTACTTGCTGCTTGGCCTCTCTCTGGCCTCGCTCTGCCTGCCTGTTCGGACCTCTGGCCATTTCTCCCACCGCCTGGCCTCTCTTTGGTCTCGTATTGCCAGCCACGGTCCTCTCCGGCCGTATTTCTGTTGCCTGGCCTCTCTCTGGCCTCACTCTGCCTGCTCACCACGGCCTCTCTCCGGCCGTATTTTCTGCTCCTGACCTCTCTCTGGCCTCGCTCAGCCAGCCCACCTGGCCTCTGCCTGTTTTCCTGCCACAAGGCCTCTCTCAAACGGCCCGCTCTGCCTGCCGCCACAGTCTCTCTCCGGCCGTTTCCTACTGCTTGACCTCTCCGGTCTCACTCCGCCCGGCTTCTTGGGCCATATCTACCGCCACCCAGCCACGCTCAAATCAGCTCTGCCCGCCGCCTCAGCCACCCTGGCCATTTCAAGCTGCTCTGCCTCGCTTGTCCTGGCTCCTCGGGCCATATCTACCGCTGCCCGGCCACGCTCAAATCAGCTCTGCCCGCCGCCTCAGCCTCCCTCGGCCTCTCTCTGGCCTCGCTCTGCCCCAGCCCCCTGGGTCATATGTGTCGCTGCTCGACCTTTCTCAGGTCCGCTCTGCCTGCCGCAACAACATCTCTCTGGCTGTTTTAATGCTGCTCGGCCTCTCTTTGACCATTTCTCCGCCGCCTAGCTTCCGTAAGGCCTCTTCACTATGCCTCCCCAGCCTCTCCCTTCCCATACTGCTCCATCTCCTTTATCTTATCTCTCCCCAGGGCGCCAGCTCCCGTTTCCTCTGTTGTGGTCGGGGGACCACAAAGGCAGTAGCCAGAGAAATTTGGGGACCTGCTGGAGATGGTCGTTCCCTACTCTGACCCCAACGGAGGGGCTTCTCCGCTCCCAACCTGAAGTCCTTCAGCGGGAGCAGGCGCCTCCTCAAACCTGCATCCAGCTTTTTTCAGGCAATTTTGGGGGGCTTGTTTGGCGCTGTCCCAGCTTTTCTGGGGGCTCGCGGGGTCCAGGCTGGGCTCCGAGCATCTGTTAACGCTAGCCTCCTAGGAGTAAACATCCTAGGGCATGGGGCCGCCGGGCTCCCTGCTGGTCCCCCAGACAGACCGCCAAACAAGCTATTTTATCACAGAAGAAGTGGGAACTAGTGAAACAAAATATTGTGTCCAGAAAGGATGATTTTGATTACTGCATTACAGTATCAGGGTAGTTATGTCACTTGAAGTAAAATAACCTTTGACTGAAAATATATATTTTAAGTGTAAATGTAAATTTGAGCTGTTTCAACTGAAAGAAACCCGCACTAACTGGTCTTACAACATGTCAGTGCCTTTGTTTTGTTTTTAAGATGCATATCAGTACTGCTTTTTCTAAGACATGTTTCACGAGTTCGAGGCTTGTCGGCATTCAAATAAAGCGAAGCTTGTTTGGCGTGCTGCTCAGGGGAAAATGCTCTGGATTGGAAGGGCTGCCGAGCCCTAGGGTGAATAGCCCTAGGGCTCGGGAGGGGAAGAGGCTGACAGCCGATTCCCAACCCTGAGGGCTCCCCCTGAAGAGAAGGAGGCGTAGGGGTGGGGGTGTGGGATATTTAGATCGAGCTGAGGAAGGAAGAGACTCTGGCTATTTAAAGGGCCTGGCTTGAGATCTGATAGGATAATAGGATGATTGGGAGATTAGGAAGGGGTATATCATAGACGAATGCCTTCGCATCCCTCCACTTGAAATGCGTTTCAAGAAATTATATTTCACGAAACTATATATATATATATATATATATATATAATATGACTTAAATATCCTATTTGAACCATGGCCTAATCCTGGCCTGTCTGTGAAACTGACATAGAAGATGTCATAGTATCTCAGTGATATGTCTAAAACAATTCTCTAAAGTATTGGGAATTTGGAAATTGCCACAAAGGAAACATCCTAATATATATCTAATGTTATTTCATTTTTTTTTTCTATTTTATGAAAAATTGTCATTTCTAATTTTTGGTTTTGCACTAAACTTTTTTTATGAAGCTCTGCTGTTCACCTCACAAAGCAGTTTGTTATTTTAAACCATTTATCTATGGAACAGAGATACAGCCTATAGCTAGTTCTATGACTAGTTTCCCGTTTCTATAAGTATCGGTCTAATATAGGACTTCAGTCCTCTCCTGCAGACTTCAGGATTCACAACAGAACAGATTTTATTGGAATCTGTTAAAATGATGGTATTATGGGCTGCTATTACATGGGAACATGTAAGATCAAAGATGTATCTTATGCTGAAACCATGATTTTCCCGAGATAAGACCACTGCACATTTCAAATAACACCAGTCATAAACACCTACAATCCACAATCATTACACTTTATGAGAGGTAGAAGTTGATTTTAATGATCTTGATCACAAATGCCAAGTTTCAGGGGTCAGCTAGAGTAGTAAAGACATTAGCGCTGAAATGTAAATGCAGAGGCGTGTCTTCAGTCGGTTGTTGAAGGTTGTCATGGTCTCAGCAGATCAGCAGGATAAAGGCCTGCTCCACCATTGAGGAACAGAGAGAGTGAAGGTTCTGGAAAGCTGTTTTGTTGCAAAATCAGACCCTCTGTATTTGTATGTACTTTAGTTATGACTGCAGTAACCCTATTTACGGGCAAACCTTGAACCCCTGCAACCTTCAGAAGACTTCTGGCGGTTCATCCGGAGGAGAGGGAGCTCTGATTGGAGGTGGCGGCTCCATCCTGGGCCTAGGCACTGACATTGGTGGGAGCGTTCGTATCCCAGCATCCTTCTGTGGGATTTGTGGATTTAAGCCCACAGTTATGCGGCTAAGGTTCGTATGCATCTTTGATCGCTTTACTTTGCGGTTCACAGTAGGTTTTGGACATTCAATACTTGTTACAGTAATTAACAACAAAGGTTATGCGTCTTGAAGTGCTCTATAAATTCTCTTGTGTCATTTCAAGTTAAATCATAAAGAGTAATATATGTTGAGATATGGCAGTGTGATTTAACAGTAACAGGGTTCACCATCTTATAGTTCATTTAGCCATTACAAGTCATGCGCTCGGGTATTTATTAGAAATATAACTTAATGCTTGTATTCCTACAGCTCTCCAGTTTTCAGTAAACAGATATGTACTATATATAAATATATATATATATATACTATTTTACTATAATAACATACTGTTATTAACTAGAATGAATCAGAAATAGCCTAATTACAAATAAAAAGAAACTCTTTGAATCACATTGCAAAATTCATATTAAAAAACATACTGCTTTATTTGACTTTTGTTCATTTTTATTACTTATGACAGTCACAGAAAGCAGAGGTTTTGTACGACAAGCATAATATACTTCATTTATTGCATATGTGTTGCTGAATCTCAGAATCTCTTATTTTATATATATATATATATATATATATATAATTGTCATTTTAACTTTTTTTCGCTTTGCTTTATTTTTAATCATTTATGTTTAGTGTTCGAGGAGTCAGTTCATGTGTGAAAGGCCAGAAGTCAGGTGAGATTACACCCATCATCCATCTGGGCTAGTTTTTAACTTTGCACAAATAGAACATCCTGTCCTGCATGTCGTCTCATTGTGTTGGTTTACAGTGTTGTCCTCTCTTGGTCCTTTGGGAAGAGACGTCGAGAGCTTGGCACTGTGTATGCGGGCTTTGCTCTGTCAGGACATGTTCTCCTTAGACCCTACTGTCCCTCCCATACCGTTCAACCAAGAGGTTCTGTATAATATTATCACACCCTAGATCACTGTATATGCGATGTGTCATGTGAACGCAGAGTCTGTGCTCTTATTAAACAGGTTTATGAGAGCTCAGAGCCCCTGAGGATTGGTTATTATGAGCACGACGGGTACCTGCAGCCGTCTCCAAGCATGGCCAGGGCCTTCAGGGAGACCAAGGACCTGCTGGAGAAAGCGGGGCACACGGTACACAGCTTGCACGTATATTGGAAAAGAAAAATTCATAACTATTCATAAATGGTTATGAATTGCTAATAAGAGTCTGAATGGTTCTAAAGACAATGCGCTTGAGGGTTAAAAGCTGTGTCAACACATGTGTGATAAAGGCATGAAAAGCTGATATTCTGGCATGTTGATCACATTTTAGCTGGTTCCATTCCAACCCCTGCGGCTCGACCATGCCTTCCACGAGCTGACTGTCCGAGGGATCTTGGGTGACGGGGGTCGCACGTTCTTCAGTCATCTGTGCGTTCAGATTTCCATTAAAGAAAATGTAGCCACACCTTATCCCGAGTAAACACATTTTTTGTGTGTTGTGTGCTTTCAGGAAGGCAGGCCCCATTGACCCATGTCTCCGTGCTCAGGCCAGCATGTTGAGCATTCCAGGCCTCATAAAGAAGCTCATTAGTGCTGTTCTCAAGCCTTTTGTGAGTGCTTCTCATCTGTGTTTAATTAAGCAATCATAAAGGATCTTCAACCTAATGTTTTTCACTAATATTTATGTTTGTACTCTCTAGTATCCACGGTTGTCTGCCAACATAGATGCCAGTCTTGGAATTAGGTCAGTTATAGAGATGCACATTTTATTAATTTGCATTAAAAACATAATTATGAATTATGTTCATAAATATTATTTATGATCACAAAATCTTACCTATCCCACACTTTTAAACAGAAGTGTACTTTCACCTTTTTTAAAAAAAAAAATATATATATATAAATATATATATATTAGGGGTGGGCATAGATTAATTTTTTTAATCTAGATCAATCTTATTATTTATCAACACAATGACCCAGTTTCACAAACATGGCTTAGTTTAAACCAGGACTAGGCCTTAGTTAAA
>JAUMHQ010000105.1:270375-282740 GCA_032361165.1 Enteromius paludinosus | reverse complement strand
AAGCAGTTATATTAAGTGGTAACAAAATATTACTGCATTTTTTATCAAATATATACAGTCTTGGTAACACCTTTTTTCAGAAACATTAAAGACTCCCACTGACCTCAACATTTTCAACATCAGTCTTTTGGTCTGGTTGATTCATTTTATGATATTAAAAAGTATGTATTTGCAATATGTACTTATAGCTCCTGTCAAATCTCTTCTTCTAGGTCATCCTAGATTCTTCAATCAGCTCTCCTCTGGTCTGGACATCATCGGTCTGGCTGGAGAATGGCTCACCTCTACTGCTAACACTAACATGTGAGTTAGTCCTGTCCTCTCCTGTCCCCTCTCTGGGGTCGTTGGGCAAAAACAACATGTTGTCTGTGTTTTGTGTATAAGTGTTTCCGTTGCTCTGAGGTTATGTAAAGGGTTTGTTTGAACGCTGTGGCTCGAGGCGCTGTCTTTGTCAAGGCTGTATCGAGTGATGTGTCTGAATGCTGTAGCCACCGTGCTGCCCTCCAGGCCTGTGAGATTGCATATTGATCAGCCCATAGAGTTACACATTTCACTGCTGATATAAAGAGCAAATTGAACGGAGCTGTTCTATTGGACATTTCTGTCTGATGAGTTGCTCATGCGATTAACAAAGAAACAGTATAGATTGCACTGACATACTGAATTTTTTTGTTTCCGTTTAAATGCTAGAAAACACGGGAAAGACTGGGGCTGCTCGTCCATATTTTCTCCAGGGAATGTTTTTTTTAATGCCATTTTCTGTATAGACACAATCTGTAGAATCCTGTTATTTACATTTCTATACAAGGTGAAAATGGGAAATTTCACTTAATTTTACAGTAAGATTTAGAGTTTTTAGAACTTGATGGGTTTTTATTTATATTAAGAATTAATTTTTATTTATATGCATTCATTTATATTATTAATATAATTCATATTCAATAGTAATTATATATTAACATTTTCTTTTTTCATTTTAATTTAAGTTAAATTTGTAATACCTTTTAAAGTAGTATTTAATATATTCTGATAACATTTTTATATATTTTTTCAGTATTAGTTTTAACTGTGAAATAAATAGATTTTTTATTTTATCTTTTTATCTTTTAATTTAGTCAGCTAAAGCCTGGCTTCTGCTGAGATTTGATTCATCTGGTGTCTTTTTTTTGTTGTTATGTTATTCGTTCATCCTACTTGGTATATTACCTTTATATCAGGGTCAATTCCATATATCCCTTAAAATGTTGCTATACTGTAGTTTTCGGTAAAGCTCTGGCCATAAATTTACCATAAATTTTCCTTTTTTTTTAAATCATGTTCCTTATATAATATAAATCACATGAATTATTACTAGAAAGAACAAGCATTTGTGCAGCTGGACATTTGGACTAATAACCCTGTACTTAATAAGCCATAACCGTTCCCCAGGTGAAAACTAGCCCCTTCTTCAATTATACAACAGAAGCTCATGGGTTTCCTCCTGAATCTTATGCTGCTGCTGTTAGTGCAGTACTGAGGATTCTTACAGCGCTTAAACACAGAATGGACTTGTACCAAATCCATTTAACAGCCCATTGATTGTGTGTGACTGTGGGCTGGTAGGAAGTGTGTGCCAGCTGGGACCAGCCAGTCGAAGAGCGAGTCCCTGCGGGCAGAGCAGTCTGGCCATCGCATTTCACTCCCGGAGGCCATTTTGATCTCAGAGGACCGAGCACTTCATTACAGCTGTCTTTCTTAATATAAATAGAGAGCTTCTTATAATAGAAGTCAGTTAAGATGAAAAAAAGCCTTGTTAAATTGCCATAACTATGAACAATGGGTTTTGGGCAAAAGGGAATTTCTTTGATTAATATCCTCTTAAGCTAATTCATACCACATATGTAGAGGAAGAGCAGAGCCAAAAACATCAAATAATCCAAGGTGTTATCATATTTGCACACTTGCATTTCTGGAAGGCTTGTTTCTCAATAGTCTGTTCCATTGTGAGCTGCCTACACAGGCAATATTTTAAGGCATCATGATCTCATTCCAAATGGAAATCTGTTTGTATAGATCAGCATAAATATGCTGCTAGCATAGCCCCATTTTGGACTGGAGCAGCATCACATGTAATGCTGCTTTCAAGGTCATGTGCGAACCTCGTGCCTCCAAGTCAGGGAAATAAAACATAAGATGAGCCTAAACAAAACAAAAGAATTATATTATTTAAAAAAAAATCACCTACATTCGAAATGATACCATGCAATACTATTTGACAATTATTTTTAAAACTTAATTTCACCATTAAAAATGATACAGTAAATTTGTTTGGTTGTACATAATTACTATAAATGAACACAGGAATATTCTCTTCAAAAGACCTAAATCATCATCTTTATGGATGTATGGATATTTTTTTCTATTATAGGAAAGGATGTCTTGTCAGTGTCTGAACATCAAAGTGGTGTCAAGCAAAAAATAGTAAATTATTACTTTGTTTCATTTTTTCAGTTACTTTGCAGCTAAATGTTTGTGTTACATACAGCAAATCACAAAAACTGCGTAGTAAACTAGCTTTCCCCTCACTGATATCTATATCTAGTATCTTTGTCTTATAGCTCAGCGTTTCTGCCGTGTTTCATATCGACCCGCTACTTTAATAATCATCTCAACTCAACAAATCATGTATGATGATCTACAATTCAAAGCTTCACTTTGAATTTGACTTTGCTTGGTCGTTATTTCCAACTCCACTTTGAAGGGCGCATATAAAAAGATATTCCCAGAGAGCAGTGTGATAGGTCCAGTGTAATATGGCGGACAAAGCAAGAGCATACACTTCTATAAGTTGCCTATTTTCAATGCATTTTCATGCCATTAGCTTAGTATAATCTATGTCTGTTTGATGCACACAGTCACCGGAATTTTTATTTTGCACGTGCAGTATAGAAACTAAGGTTTAAGAAGAGCTTTTCTTTTTCTCTTTGTGACATTTGCTTTAGTATTTTGCCACATTTTAAATAAAGAGCATTCTCAAGTGCTGCTGACATTTGAGAAGTCAAGAGGTGATCGATGTGTTGGCCAGTTTTTCTATATTAAAGCTTGTATTTTGCCCCTTCTTCATGTCTCATTCCCGGAAAGGACCAATATGAGGTTGAAAAGCACTATATTTGTATCTGAAGGCTGAGGGAGCCAGGCTGGCTCTTGTACATGAAGCACTAATGGCAGAGGTGTGTTAGTTCAGCAGATGAGAGTGTGGGAGTCTCTCCGGGAGGAGGATGTTGATTAGTGCTTCACTCTGACGCTGAAGCCTTTTCAGGATCTCAGGATAAACGTCTCTCCATCTCTCCCACATGATGCTGTCGTCTTGCTCCAGGGATAAAGCTGTTCTGTCGGCCTCCCACCGCTCTCTGCCCCATTTTGAAGGATTTCACCTGCAATTTTTGGAAACGTTTCATTTGATCACTGCTGAGAATGTCGCTTCTTCACACACACACACACACACAGACACACACACACAAGGGTGCTATAGAAAGGGCTTTGTGAGAAGAGAAAGGGGAGCGTCCTCGTGTCTGTGATTCAGTGAATGGACGGGATGCAAATGCTGCTTATTCTGTCATTATTCACTGTGACTAATTTAGACCCATTATTTCTCATCAGCATTGACACTTACTGACCGGCAGCTAATGGACTGACGCACACACACACACACACACACAACTACCCCCTACACCCTTAAAATAGCTTCACATAAAAGACAAAAAGAGATATTTACAATAAATTTGAGTAATATTTCCATCTGGTTGCTGCATTGTAAGGTGGTTATGTATGTTTCTACAGCGTTGCCGGGTGGTTGCCAAGGTGTTTTGGGGTGGAAAATAAAGGGACTTTTATCTCTTTGACAAATGATCTTCAATGTCTGATACAGATATTGATATGGCAAAAAAATCTGATCATATATAATACAGTAAATAGAAATCTTATTGAAACAGAAATGTTGTATTACACAACAAAACAGTTTTCTTATATATATATATATATATATATATATATATATCATTTGATTATGATTTTATGTTTCGCAAATGTATATCACACAATGCATTTTAGTGTCGTAATAATATAGGTGAATAAACGGTCCCAGTGCATTCAGGCAGATATTAAATTTCCTGTTGGTTTCTCCTCCTTTGTACATGAAAATGTAATTTGTCAAATCCAACGCGTGTTATGGGCCTGCGCAAGAAACATTGTTCTATTTATACGACATTATGACAGCTGGAATCATGTCTTCGCTGCGTGTTATTGATGATTCCCCGTTATTTTACTGTCTCAAATCTTTGTTCCTTTTTGTGACGGAGCTGAACAATGAGTCTGCCCTGGGCTGTTCCGTGTCCTAGTTGTGTTCCATCACACATTCATCCACTTTCGTCCATCCTTTCTGTGAATGAGATGGATTTGTGCTAAAGCGCGTTCTTATCTCGCGCGCGCAGCCGTCCCCTCATTTGTGCGCCGTCTGTCCCCCGTCAACCTGAACTCTTCCATTTAGACGGACAGATAGCCATCAGAGTACTGACTCCCTTCATTAAAACCGCCTGAAATGAGCCCTTATCTAGTCTATCACAGCCGTCTTTTAATTAGCGATATTCAAAGCAGCCGAGAGGGACACAATGTATCCCTGATGGAACAGTATGTGATGTCTGCAGAAACTGGGATTCTCTGAAGCAGTTGTTGCCAGATTTTGACAATTTGCATAAGTGGCACATCAATAGGCTATTCATTCAATAGCATAAATATCAACATCATACCGTAACATAAAGTTAGATAAATAAACAATTAAATAATTAAAGAAATACTACATATTTCCACCAAATTTTTATAGGCGGAATTTAGCTTTTGGTTAAGTCTAGAAGCATGCTCACATCAATAGTCCTATATAATTTTTGTCACACAACAATAACTGTTTTTGCATTATTATAAGGGGTTGGTTTAGGGTTGGGGTAGGTGTAGACATTAGCCCTGCTGAAAGAAAATGAAACACCATTACAACATTTGTAATTGTTTTACTGGTTAAAATGGGACTTTAGTGGTTTTAATGGAAACGGCAATGGACCCTGTAGGTTTCTACTGGTAATTGTTAAGCCGCCTTCTAATGGTGGCTTGTTAAAACCAATAAGCCCAAATGGAATATGTCCCAAAAACACTCAAAAAAAAAAAAAAAAAAAACTTTGATGATGGGTAGTGTTTCTAATGGTATTTGTAATGGAAACCTAAAAAACACCATCTAATAAACATTTTAATGTAATGTCAGTTTCCGGCTGTAGGTTAGTTTATCCCCTCTAGCCACAGCAATTTTTGCACCGTTCTCGTGTATCAGTAGCACAAGTTTCGATTTGGCCTATACGCAAGAATTAAGCATTAGGGTATCCGTATCATATGCACGCCAACTGATTTCGTATCATATGCACGCGAAAACTGCACAGGGCTATTATATGCATGTTTGGCGTATAATATGCATGCCAAAGTAAATGTTTGCAATACCACAAAATAATTAAACTTGTATTTTTTTTTTTTCTACAGTGTAAAAATGCATTTTCGACTGTGTAGCCTACAGCCTGAATAAAACAAAGCTTACTGGATTACGTTTTTACAAAAACATACCATTCCGGTCTTTCTGCTTCGAGTCTCGTGTGACTAAACCTGGTCTTCCTGTGGTTTACTCAGGTTCACATATGAAATCGCTCCTGTGTTTGTTCTGATGGAGCAGCTGACCCTGAAGAAGATGAGAGAGCTCATTGGTTGGCCTAATGGTGATGGCGATGGACTCTTCTCACCAGGTAAACTGGTCCATAACAAACCGAAAGATGAAATATACAAACTTAACCCAAAAGACTTAGCCTACTAAAAATACCATAGGTTGTGCATACAATTAGGGGATGAGGTTGCTGATTGAACTATTCGTCTGGATAAAATATTTTATTTTGACACTGTAATGAATCTGTTCACAGGTGGTGCCATATCAAACATGTACAGTGTGATGGTTGCGCGGTATAAGTATTTTCCTGAAGTCAAAACCAAAGGCATGTCTGCAGCACCACGGCTCGTGCTTTTCACTTCTGAACATGTAAGTACTCACTTTTACTACAGGTAAGCAGAGGATTTGTCTCCCTCTAGGGTTCATATATTACACAGCACTGCATCTCGAGAAAAAAAAAAAAGTAGTGTAAAATGACCTAATTTGAAAAATTACGTTTCGGCTTTAATGCACTTATAACAAAAGCAGCCGGTTTTGGTTTTAATGGCAAAAATAAATATTTAAAATGTATCATTTAACTTACAATCTGCAAAGGACTTTGAATCTGTCTTATGTCTTGGTGGTAGTTTTAAAAGGATGTACAGAACTTGATCATATAAAGCAAAATGCTATGAAATGCGTGGCATACTTGTGCAAAACAAGTAGTATTTTTGGAATCAGAAGCTTACAATTTGTAATAAAAACAAGTATTTACATTTCAATCGGCAAGTATAAGTGTACAGTTGCATTCATTTTATGCTATTTGGCCATTTGATTAATTGGCAACTCCACTGTTTGTTTTTCACAGAGTCATTATTCAATCAAAAAGGCAGGAGCAGTGCTGGGATTTGGCAAAGAAAATGTGATTCTACTGAAAACAGATGAGAGGTATCATCTTCTTTTGAGCTCTTAAAGACTATATTACTTTTTATTTCAAAGGTCATGTTTTATTTTGCTAGAGTCCCTCTCACTTACACCTAATTGTCTTGTGTCAGGGGGCGTGTCATACCTGCTGACTTAGAGGCCAAAATCATTGATGCCAAGCAGAAGGTAAGTAGATACCCAGACGGTGCTGTTCTGTGTTGCTAAGACAAGTGAGTGAGTGTATTTAACCTCAGTGCCTGAAGAGTTCAGTGGATCAATACTGGAGCAGGTATTCTCAAGCTGATGGATGATTTAAACTTTAAGTACTAAGTCCCTCTTTTAATAAAGTGGGAACTTGCTGTTAGGGCACATCTTTAGGGCATATACTATCAGCAGTGAATGTAATTTAAAATGTTTGTTTTAGGGTTACGTGCCACTGTTTGTAAACGCAACAGCTGGTACCACAGTATATGGAGCATTCGATCCCATCAATGACATCGCCGACATCTGTGAGAAGTACAACCTGTGGTTGCATGTGGATGTAAGTTTGATTCAGATATACACATTTATGCAATATATATGCATTTCCAATTAGTACTTTCTGTGCTTTGATGAAATGGTTACTAAATGGATCAATATAATAAAGGGAGCTTTGAATAGATGAATTAATACATCTTAAATTATTCAGTCAATGGTGTTTATACATGTATAGGGTGCCTGGGGTGGAGGACTGCTGATGTCCAGGAAACACCGTCACAAGTTAAGCGGCGTTGAGAGGTATGTAAAAGTCACACGAAATGAGGTGCTAAAATTATTGTGTATCAAAATAAAGGTGTATTGTGACCTGAAAACCCACATGTCTGTTTATTTCAGAGCAAACTCAGTCACATGGAACCCTCATAAGATGATGGGTGTACCACTGCAATGCTCAGCCATCCTGGTTAGAGACAAGGTGAGATAGAAACAGTCAGGATATATCACACACTAGAGCTCCATTTACATCTGGCATTAACATTTGCCCTCCAAAGGACCATCTATGTACATAACTCTTAGAACGTTTGGGGTCAGTAAGATAGAGAAATAATTACTTTTATTCAGCAAGGACACACATTTGACACTTTAAAAATTCCATAAAAGTCTAAAAAGATCGGTATTCTTAAATATGCACATATGCAATAAACTCATTTGGATAAATGTGTCTGCTAAATGAATTTATGTAGATCAAGTTCATTCAAATCCAAGTTTAGTTATACAGCTACTGATCGCAGGAGATGTGGTTTTGTTGCAGGGCATTCTGCAGGGTTGTAACTCCATGTGCGCCGGATACCTCTTCCAACCAGACAAACAGTATGATGTGACCTACGACACCGGAGACAAGGCCATCCAGTGTGGCAGACATGTAGACATCTTCAAATTCTGGCTCATGTGGAAGGCCAAGGTGGGTCACAACAGCTGCTTTTATGCCATGTCAAATCAATTAATATGTCTAGGGCTCTTCACAATACACATTGCTACAAAAACAACTTCACACAAAGTCATAATGATGTATCTTAATATCTTCATGCCTTATAGCTGCATTTAGCAGATTATAGCTGGGCGATAATATAGTTAACATTTTGTGACCAAAAAAAACAATCAACCAGGTATTTGCAAGCATGTATATCCATATACATATAACTGTATGTATATGGATAAAGCTGGACACACTTACTGTATATGTTCAACATTATATATAGAGCTGGTTGATATATTTAGCAACAACATAAAAATTGTAGGTAGTTGAGATTTGCTACTATATGTTCCTTTATAAATATATCTATGTATATATATATATACATATGTGCAGAGAAAGTTGTATATCTGCAGTACAATATAAAAAATCATCAATCCAAGATTTGCTATACAGTCTATTTCTTTATATATATCTCCTGAGATAAAGTGCACAATATGTATTATATTTCCCAATTTTAAAATAAAACCAATTATGTGGCTATATTAATGAGTATTCTGCTGAGAAACACATTTTTATTCTGACTGGTGAATTTTACCCGTGCAGGGCACTATTGGGTTTGAGCAGCACATTGACAGATGTCTGGAGCTTTCTGAATATCTCTACAATAAAATCAAGAACCGTGAGGGATATGAAATGGTCTTTGAGGGCCAGGTTTGTATCAGACACACACACTTACGTATAGACTGAAAAAACTGCTTAATACTGAAAGAAATCTGGTTTCTCATTACTTTCTTTTGTGTTCTGCAGCCCCAGCACACAAATGTTTGCTTCTGGTATATTCCACCAAGCTTGCGTGGCATGCCACATGGAGACGAACGAAGGGAGAAACTACACAGGGTACTTCATCTCATTTCAATTATACAATGAAAAACAATGAAGCTTTTATCGTAGAGTCATATGGTTTCAGCAGATGCTTTTCAGCTTTGTTACGTAATACTTTTTTGGAACTTTAGGATGAAAACATGTTACATTTCCGAAAAATAAAGTTCCCGGAAGAGGGTTTTCCATACAAGAAGCATTTTGGGTTTCCCAAAGAACCTTCAAATAAAAAAAATAGTTCACCTGAAAATGTATTCCCTCTTAGGCCATCCAAGATGTTGATGACTTTGTTTCTTAATAGAAACAGATTCGGAGAAATGTAGCATTACATTACTTGCTTAGCAATGGGTCCTCTGCAGTGAATGGGTGCCGTCAGAATAAGAGTCCAAACAGCTGATAACAACATCACAATCCCAAAATAAATGCCAGTCTATCTTTAAGATTTTGCTTCTGGTTAAAATACGATTCCATAATCTGTAATAGCGCAATATTCCTAACTTCTTCACAGTCCCATATACAGTGATACAGCGTAAAGTTATTGCATCTTGAAGAAGTATCTGGGATATTTTCATTATATGTATGCAATCCAAATGGAGTTAGAATTATCTTTTCTTAGTGTAAAGAAAATTTTTCTCTATACAGGTCCCTGGATGTTAAAGGTTCTTTATGGAACCATCAATGCCAATAAAGACCCTTTATTTCTAAGAGTGTAGATGCTGTTGATTTTACAATATTTAACTATTTGTAGATTACATGTGTGCAAATTAGTTTGTAGAAAATGTCATCAAATATATTTGTTTGGGTTGTCGTTTCATTCCATTCCACCACGTCCCCTAGTGTGTTTTTTTTCATTGCTTTGTAACAATGAATTGTTACAATTGCTTCATTTCTCCATCTCCCCTGCAGGTGGCGCCTAAGATCAAAGCAATGATGATGGAGTGCGGTACAACCATGGTAGGATACCAACCACAGGGAGACAAGGTCAACTTCTTCCGAATGGTCGTCTCCAATCACGCCGTCACCAAGTCTGACATCGACTTCCTCATCGATGAGATCGAGAGGCTGGGTAACGACCTGTAAGAGCAGAGAACTGCTGCTCTGTGTCTATATTGGAGGCTCAGGCATCTCGACAGGACGGTCGCACGGTCTATGGCTATGTTTCGACGTCGTATTGTGGTCCAATATGTTCTGTCCTTCTTCTCAATGTCTTTAGATCTTTAACTTACGCATTACGCAGCCCGTATAGCTACACGGTCACCTTATAGCATAGTTTAAATCCATTGGGATCATGTGTAACAGTCAGTGCTTGGGATTGTAAATACAATATAAAGACAAGCAAAGACGCGCCACCCTTTTAATGAAGCTCGAACCCCTTTCTGTGTAGTAGTGGGGTCTGTGTGTAAACCAGTGGTTGATCTGTATTTTAGTGTTGTGTTTCCTAAACTAACCTAGTAGTAGGTCACGTAAAGTGTTTAATCAACACCTTTGTGAGGTGAGACATAAGTATTTCATTTTCAGTTTGAAATATACTGATATAAATCTACAAACAAAGACTTTATTTATATTGTGAGCCGACGGTGTATTTCTCTCATTTGTAACGGTTCTTCATTTGTATTTTAAGACAAATTATATATACGCAAGCAAGTTTAGGCTAACGTTTATGGTCCAGTAGTGTACTTGTGAGCCAAAGACAGAACTAGTGCCATACATTTTACAATATACTCTTTGAAATAAGCAAGCATATAAATTATAGCATACATCTATACACATTTATATAAATATAAATATATATTGTATATGTTTGTCGTTGAGGCCCTTAACTCTGTGCAATCAGTGTGTTAGTGTTACAATGTTACCGTGTGTATCTTTGACTGAATGTTATAAGCAATCCTATCAATTATATGACATTAGTTAGTTACCAGATGTATAATATTACTAATTGATATTCAACTCAGGCGATTATAGCATCATATTTAAAAAAAAAAAAAAAAAAAGAAAAGAGAAGAAATAACAAAAGATAACAATAAAGCACAAACTTAGAAGGAAGGCTGGAAGTGTCCTCAGGATGCTGGAAGATTGTGTTCATGTTCATATTTATTAAAAGTTTATTGCTATGCTGTATTTAGATTCAGCTGCTGTCTTTAGAACATGTGAAAGATGTTTATTTCATGTTCTCTATTTGTTCAAAGTGTTTTTGACAAATGCACAATAATCCTTTTCCTCTGTTGCTGTAAATGTTGAATGTGAGGAGGGCGATCTCAGTAAGGCTGGCACTTTAAAATGCAATCACATTATATGTAAACTGTTATTAACACGTGTACACAGCACAATAAAACAACTACTAAAGCATTAGAATGTTCTGTCATCTTTTTAAAATGGAAAAATCCTGCACCTTTCTTTTAAAAGCGTATAATAAACATGCACTTCACACTAAGTTTGTTTGTGTTTGCTTTCATTTCATTCTAATTTTAAACCAGCTCTTCTCAGGCTCTGTGTAATAATGAAATACTCAAATATATTTCAAAATATACACCAAAAAGTATATTTGCTCAAGTTTAGCAATATAACTGACCATTGCAAGTATATTTTAAAAATTTTAAATCTTTTCATTTAGCCTAAATGTGACCCTGGAACACAAAACCAGTCATAAGTAACATTGTGTACATTTGCAGCAATGGTCAAAACCGTCGATTTTTCTTTTATGCCAAAAATAATTAGGATATTAAGTGAAGATCATGTTCCACAAAGATACTTTATCAATTTCCTATTGTAAATATTTCAAAACTATTTTTTGATTAGTAATATGCATTGCTAAGGACTTTATTCGGACAACTTCAAAGGCGATATTCTTTTATGGTTTTACCATGGTACTATAAAAAAATACAGATATAATGCTATTATAATTCTAATGGTAATATAATGCTACTATATAAAAAGTCATGCCATATTTAGATACTGCGGTCCCCATAAAACATCACCATGCTATGTTTAAAATACTGTAAAAGGTACTACTTCAATTGGATCTCAAGAAGTAAATGTAAAAATGATATTAAGATAAAAGAATGTATGGTAACAGTCTAGATAACTTTTTTTTTTTTTACGTTTTTCGTTTGTAGTTTCCTGCTCTGTGTATTATCATTTATTAACCACAAGAAGGCAGCACATCTACAGTGTGACAAAGAAATAAAGCATTTGGGAGCATGTTGCACACACGTGACCTTCTTCGTCTCTGCTGTGTGTTAGAAACTAAATTGCATGGCAATATGCCCCCCAGTGGACAACATAAAATTAACCCTTAGTAAACGTTTTGTACAATTTTACTGCAACTTAATCAAGCCAGCATCTACTCCACATTTCTAATATACATCTAATGTTATTTATAAAAAAAAATGTGTGTGT
>JAUMHQ010000105.1:228834-252138 GCA_032361165.1 Enteromius paludinosus | reverse complement strand
CTGTGCTTTGACGTGGATTTGATCGTACGAACACTCTAAGATCAAATCAGTGCGTAAGAAAGTTTTATAAATGAGGCGCCAGGTTGGGATGAAGACCATTGAAATGTTCTTTACAAGACAAGACAAGACAAACATGGTATAAAAATTTAAAGTAAAGACCTTTAAAATAAACTTTGTAAAATTCTTTAGAAAATGAAAATAGATACAGTTTTGGTTCCCTAAAAAAAGAACCCAGTGGCAAGATTGTCAATTAACCTTTTTTTTTTTACTCAGTAACAAATGGCATTTAAATATCTGCATAACATTTTTTCTGCTATAAACGACCTTTAGTGGAATAAGAAGTTTCTGAGGTTCTTTTAGAAAATGACCACTGAAAGGTTCTTCGAGGAATTAAAAAAATGGTTCCTAAATGGCATTGCCGTGAAAAAACACCTTTTTTTGGGAGTGTGGGTTCATCCCAGCAGTGGCGGTTCTACATCAAATTACTCCCTGGGCATTTATTTTTTATAAAAATGAAAGAAATAATAAAAAAGTGAAATATAAAATATTGGGTAGGGTTAGGGAGGGCTTTATTTTCCCGATGAAGATGTCAATCATTGCATGTATTTAATAATGTGAAATAAAATTAACATTTACACTCCATAAGTTGAAAGATAAGTTGACTCCATAAGTTAAGATTAAAAAAACTAACATGAATTAAATAATAAATAAATAAGGATAAATAAGTGTGCAAATGTGAGAGAAATACTGTATCAATAACAATTGTGCGATTATAATGAGAAATGTGCAAAGGAGCATAAGTTGAGGTACAGTAGATTGATGTGCAAAAGAGGTTAGTATACCAGGTGGCTTAATGTACAGAATGACAGTAAGAGGTAGGTCAGCTGTTTAGGAGTCTAATGGCAGTAGGGAAGAAGGAGTTTTTAGACAGGAGGTTCTAGATCTGACACTTCTGAACCTACGTCCCGAGTGCAGAAGTGTGAAAAGTCCATGTTGGGGGTGTGTGGGGTCTCTGAGGATGGAGGCAACTCTCCTATGGACTCTGCGTTGGTAGATGCTCTGCAGTGAGGGCAGAGGAGTCCTGATAATTTTCTTGGCAGTTGTTATCACTCTCTGCAGGCGTTTTCGGTCCATAGCAGTGGTGTTGCCATACCAAGCAGTGATGCAGCTGGTCAGTGTGCTCTCCACAATGCAGCTGTAGAAGGTGCTGAGGATCTTGGTTGAGGAAATACAGCCGGCTTTCTTGACCAGCTGTGTGGTGTTCAGTGTCTAGATGAGGTCCTCACTGATGTGGACGCCCAGGTGTTTATAGCTACTCACTCTCTCCACTTGAAATAGTGGCTGGTGAGGCCTCCTCTCCTTCCTCATGTCCACTATCATCTCCTTCGTCTTACCAGTGTGGAGGGCAAGGTTGTTTTCCTCACACCATGACACCAGGCCGGCCACCTCACTCCTGTAAGCCCCTTCGTCCCAGTGTCATCCGCGAACTTCAGGATGATGTTGTCTTTGTGGGAGGCGACACAGTCATGGGTGAACAGGGTGTAGAGGACAGGGCTGAGAACACAACCCTGTGGGACGCCAGTGTTTGTGATGATGCTGGCTGAAGTCCTGTTGCCAATCCTGACAGACTGAGGTCTGCCAGTCAGAAAGTCCAGGAGCCAGTCACAGAGTGCGGGGTTCAGGCCGAGTGTTGCCAGTTTATGGGTGAGTTTGTGGGGGATGACCGTATTGAAGGCAGAGCTGTAATCAACAAAGAGAACCCTGACATAGGAGTCTTTGTTTTCCAGGTGGGAAAGGGAGTAGTGAAGGGCAGCAGCGATGGCGTCTGATGTGGATCTGTTGGCCTGATAGGCATACTGCAGGGGATCCAGAGTGTCTGGGATGTTGCACTGGATGCAGGCCAGCACCATTTTCTCAAAACACTTAGCAATGATTGGAGTGAGTGCAACTGGTGCCAAAAAATGATGATCCCAAAACTTATTATCCATTTGGAACTGTCAGATATGAAAATTATGTAGCAATAATTTATTGATGTTTGACGCTGTGAAGGTGGATAGTGTTTGCCGTTTTTTATAAAAGATTGGCTTAAATGTGTGATATGAATTCTAAATTGATTCTCAATTATTGAAATTGGTGTTGCATTGTTGTTCATGCCTGATTCATTACTGATAAAACACACACAATACACACACTATTCCTACACTAGTCATGACAAGCAGTATGTGTTGAAAATGATCAATCACAAGAGTGGAGAGACCTTACATTTGATCCCTGTCTCAAAAGTGTCGGCTCCTTGACGAGCGAGCAGGGGTTGAACTGTTGAGAGAGCGTCAAGGGTCGCTACTGAGCACCCTTCTCACTAAGAGGGCATTTTTGGCACTTAATGGCTCCATGAAGCGCCTCAGTGCAACCGTTTCATTGCACAAAAGGTTCTTTATAGTGGAAAATAATATTCTTTATAAAAGTTCTTCACATCAAGAGATCGGTTCACACGACAGTGTCTTTGGAAAACCAAACTTGATGGTTCTATGGCATCGCTCACATGACTGAGTGTTCAGAAGCTTTTGTCCTTGCTCTGATGTCGTCTGTGTTCAGGTTGACGGATGGGCCGTGTGACTTATGGACGTCACATTACCGTGAGCGTGTCACTCGAATAGAAGCGTCAGCCGTAATAGCCGTGCGCTCCACGCCGGAGGTGAGAGGGATTCGATGGTGATGATGATGATGATGAGCTCTCTCCCGTAATATCATAAAGCAGTGTTTAAATATTTTAATTTCATTTGTCAAGCCGCCGCCTTCCCCACACTCCATTACTCTGCTAACCATCCCTCATCAGCTGAATTAGTGCATTATTCATCAGCACTAATTATTTTCACATAATGTCTGCCCCGATATATTTAACCCTCACATTATATCTCCCCATAATGGCCTTGTAAAATTGAAGTGGAGTTGGAAAGCTCATTTAAAGAACATCAAAGAGATGGGAACGAGTGAGATGGGAGGCTGCCGAGTTAAACACTTGGGGTCGAGGGTCCCTACTGAGTCAGGACATTTGTTCCTGTCTGATTTGCATGGTGAAGGAGAGAAGAGGTCGATAGGAGAATGCTGAATGCGTGTGTGAATGAAGGCTTCTGGACTGATGCGCTGTATACAAACACCGTGTTATTTATTCAGATTAGAGTCAGTGAATCTTTAATTAGTGGCTAACCATTTTTGGGTTCAACTTTATTGATTTGTCAGTGTTTTTTTTATTTTTTATTATTAGTCTGGAGAATCATTTAAAACATCCATCCATCTAAAAAATCAAACTTTAAGACAAGGCAACCAGCTTCAGGTTTTTGCGGGAGATTTTAGATAAGTTGCTTTTTATACAACTTTATGTTGCATAAACTGAAAAATAGCTGGTTGCCTTAAACTTTTTCTCAACTTGATTATTTTTTACAGTGCATTATTATTATTAATAATAGTAATAATTATCCACAAAAGTTTGGGTAATATTAAAGAATAATATTTTATGAACTTTTTATTAGCATACATTTATGGCTGCTTTGTAATAACAGGAATAAATTGCATTTTAAGAAACATCTTAAAAAGAAAGCGTTTATTTAATAATTTTAATAATAGCCTGTTTTACAATAGTGTTTTTTTTTTTTTTTACTGTATCTATATACTTTTTATTCATACTGACTTTTATCAAATGAATTCAGCCTGTGAGCTTTAGAAACTTTTACCAATTTTATTATTATTATTTTACCAAACCCAGAATTTCAGACAGTTGTGCGTTTAACCACATGTTGGAAAATAATGATTCAAATGATAACTCATGCATTTAAGTTTTAAATGTGTTAAATTTTCAAAAACTTGAATACATTTTAAACTGTATTTTTCGTTTACCTTGACATCTCTGACTGGGGTTAAAAAACTCAAACACAGGAGAGATGCTGGACACACAAACGTGATTTATCTGATCTTTATTAATTCTACAACATGTAGAATTTGAGGTTAAACAGTGACCTTCGCTGTAACCTCTTGCTCTCATCACAAACACAACAATACACCGGAAAACTCACAGTAACAGACCGGAAAATAACTTTATTAGTAGACAGTATACAAGGAAAATACCAGAGACCAAAATAATGTTCAAAATAAATGCACTGTGAACATGTCAACAGAGAATAGTTTTTAAAGCAGATGATTAAAGTATTACTAAATATTTATTAATTGATCAGTCCGGGAGCGCATTTGAATATCTCTAACAAATTCAGTTATGAAAGCTTATAAAATAAATCAGTTCATTGCTGACAATGGTTAACTACAACCTTGATTGTTACTCCAAGAAAAACTATTTAGGACTAATTCCAAGGTTTATGTATTTGAATTGCATTTAAAATTGAGCTTTATCATTTAATAAAAACAACACTCAAATGCATTCCTCAGTAGTATATTAATTATAATGCAAGTTTTGTTCTATTGAAATAGCCATATTTCTATATTAGTCATCAGAAATGCCAATTTTTTACAATATCGCATATTTTAACTTATTGAATATTGCTTGCTTCACAGCTAGCAATATTTTAGTGCTTATGTTTATACTATATATGTTTACACATATACTTTTAACTGAACAAAATCATTTTCAATTAACAAATTTATGAAATTTGAATAAATGCATAAAATAAATAAATAAATGCATTTTTAAATACCATATAATGTGTATACAATATTATTTATATTATATTATACAGTAGCTTAATAGTTTGATGAAAACTGCTCTTACCATGATGAGTTTTGTAGGCTCTGAAATATACTTCATTCACAATTTGTGTATGTGTTTTCGAAGCATTTATCGATCTCAAAATATGAACTTGTATTACTGCCTTCACGAAATACCAAGAGGCCTGTATTTATGAGCAGAAATCAATCCAGTAATGGAGTAGAAACAGCTGGTAAAGTGGCAGTGTTTGGTAGTTTGCATTAGCGCTCATCATTTCATCTCCTCTCATTTTCAACGCTCCTACAGAGACTTTTCCAATTACCGTTATTGGGAACTCTGGGCCGTGACAAAAATTAGCATGCGATTCCAAAATGATCTCTCATTTGAAGAGGAGATGCAGATTATGAAATATTCAGGTTCAATTTTCCCCTGTCAGCCGTCTGAAAGAGTCATAATTAGAGCGGGATTCACATTGTAATTCATTGTGAGGACAGCAGTGTTGCCAGATCCTCCACCTCACACTCAATAATTCAGTTCCGGGCCCCGGGGTCCGGGCTCCAGGGTCCAGGCTCCGGTGTCCGGGCTCCGGCCAGCTCATCTGTGTTTTTGGGAGGGGCTTTAGAAGGAAAAGAAGGGTCGACTGGGTTTCTGAGGCAGGTGGAACTTGGAAAGTATTTGTACACTTTGTCACAGTGTTTGCATTTCAATGCATCAGAGATATCACAAATATCACACAGTGATAAAAAAAACAAAAAAACAACTTAAGCTTTTCTTGTCTTTTTCAAACATTTTTTTCATTCCTTACCAGTCGTCTTTGACTTTATTTTAGTAATGATATTATTGCAGTATTTGTTAATTTTTATTATTAGCTTTTATGTTTTACATTTAATATTACTTTTAGTTTAAGTTAAATTATTTATGTGTTTGTTTGCTGTTTTTTTATGTCTGTTAAGCTTTAATTTGTTCAAACTTGATGGTCAATTAATATGGAAAATGTGAGAATTTGCAGAATTTGATTTTTGATTTTGATTTTTATCTTTTAAAAATTTTCCCAAACAAATTGACTAATTACTGTCAATGTATATGTTTATATATGTATATATATATATATATATATATTTGCAATTGTTTTGTATTTTCATATTTGTTGATGATATTGGACACATACTAAATGTTTATTGGGGTCATTCTCAGTTTTTCATTTTTGCTTTTAGTTTAAGTCTTAGTCATTTAATGCGGTTTTTTAACTTTTAATTATCATACTTCTATTTAGTTTTCATGTATTTTTATTCTGGTTTTGTTTAATAATTTTAGTACTTCAACTTAGTGCTTACATGTGGTTGCAAAGGCAACATTTTTACGTTTTTACAAATTCAAGGTGCCAAATTCATGCTAACTTGTACTAATGTATAAAACCTCTTGACAGGTAGGTTTAGGGGCGGGGTTAGGTGGAGGTCATTCGTACAAATTCATCTCGTAAAATACGTACGATTTAGAAGATTACATACGAATTCTAGCAAATGACTGAAGTCGGTTGGGACCACAGATGTAAAGGATCCCATTAGCTATGACACTCCAATGATGAACTAACACAAAAATCTTTGGTCTTCTTCATATTGAACAGTAAAAATATTATTTAATCAATTTAAACAAGCAAATGAGGACAAACACTTGCAGTGGTTTCAAGAGTGTCTCCAAACTTGCTCTCAGAGTCTGAATATGACAGTCCGGACACAAATGCCCTGACATGTCCTCGAGGAGCATCTGAGACATCATCAGACTTTAAAAGCTCAACATCTGTCTGTTACGTGCGTGTAAAACACACTGGGTTTATTTTAATGAGACACTCATGAAATGTGATCTGCAGGGTAATATAACATGACAGTCTTAAAGGGCAGCATGTCACAACTGGCTTTATGGCCTCGTGTTAAAATTAAAAAATGGGAAATTGAGTTTTCATAAAGTCTGATATGTTTGCTTATTGCTTATCAGCTTGTAAAGTACAGTTGCATTTCTCTCCGCACTGAAATAGACAACTAAGAGTTGGATTAAAATCAAGAAGATGCAGGAAGACAGCTTGAATTGTTTTTAAATAAGAGTAGAAATAACTAAAGTATACGAAAGAAAGAGTTTTTAAAAATTAATATATCTCTTAAGGCTGCATTTCTTTGTTAGAAAATACATTCAAATCAGAAATATTGTGAAATATTATTACAATGTGAATTTATTAAAAAATGTGATTTATTCCTGTACATTACTGCAGTCTTCAGTGTCACATGATCCTTCAGAAATCATTCTAATTATTATCAATGTAATTATGAACATCGTTTATTATCTAACTATCATTTTTAGCATTGTTATAATATATATTATTTACATTATGGTGCTTCATATTTTGGGGGAAACTATAGAGAGAATTTAATTTTTATTATTAATTATTAGTTTTCTGCTGCATTTCAGTTGCTACATTTTTTAAACGCAATTTCTATTTGTCTTAAAGCCTTTAGACAGAAAAGTCATCAAACAACAAAATGCATCATCTCCTAAATTTATAGCTGACAGCGCGACGAGGAGCCGAGCAGAGAGACAAATCCCAATATTTAAATCAGCTTGAATTATGAAGCGGCTCTAATTGGCAGGTGGACAGGCTTGTGTCTGTAATAATTCACATCTAGTGTCCAAATGTGACTGCAGGATTCAGTCCGACTCATTTTATGCAGGAGCGCTGAGGTTTTTCTCTTCGTAATAAAACCCTCATATGCTTCGTTCTCTCACTCTGACTGCATGATAAATCAAACCAGAGATATTTCAGCAGAATTTAGCCCAAGGAGAGGTAATTTAAATAATATCTCGCGCAGAGCTGCTTCCGAATAAAAATTATGTCTCGGGCAATATTTCATCCAATATGAAGCCGAGAAAATGATTTTCTTCCTAAATAACAAAAACGCAGTAATTCAAATAGGCAACCTTTCTATAAGCAAGGTTAATTACGTCTCTCGCTGGAAGAGGAGGGCGCTAACACGCAGAAAACAGATGCTGCAAGCTTTCAAAACATCATGCCTTTCATTACTCTTGTCGTTATTGAGAGGATGGTCTCATGCTATAGAGTCGGGAGGCAATCATGGGACATTACACTAAGTGTCCTACGTTAAGCATCCCAGGTAATACTGTGTCACTTATCAGGCTTGCCATCATTTCAGAAAGGAACCTGACTGGGTTTCTGAATAATAAAGGTTATGTAAGTCATCACACTGTAGTGATTCACAGCAGCGCTCATGATGGGCACAGTTTAAAGAGTGTTACTGCCACTAATGGGACTTGATTATTAAACTGAATTATTCATTCTGAAGTAGCCTGTTGGTAGGAAAACACTTAAATAGACTGATAATTGGGAAAACTGCTACCAGTAACCGGTAGATCTACTTTAGCTGTAGGTTAAGATTATTTACTAGAAAAATACTTGAAATGATATATTCTTTCAAATGAAAGAGACATTTTAGCTACAAATGGACTTAATAAATATTGGCCATATGTAAAAGGGAATTAATGGCAGTTAATTTGAATAACTGCAAGACCAAAACACGTAAATGACTAAATTAAACTCTATTAATGCATCATTATTATTTTTCTTTTTATTTACATTTTTGTTGTTTCAGTAGTTTTTGCCATTTATATATTTCACAGGAGAAATATTTTATGATTACTATGATTATGGTGATGACCATAATGAATTATTATGACCATGGTGAATAATTATTATATTTAGTTATTTAATTTAAACTAAATAAAAATGAGAAATGTTGCATTGGCAATTATCTGTTATAACATAAGCTTAAGATTTTTTATAATTTAATAAAGGTAGCATTTATTTAATTTTAAGTAATGAAAATATTAAGTATGGTTTAAGTTATAATAGTTATAACAACATTTAATAAATAATTATTATTCTAACTATAACTACCATTATAATAATATATAAATATATTTTATAACAATAAAAATGTTATATTATATATTATATATTATATTAATATTATATATATTATATATTTTTTATGTTATATATCTGTGTGTGTGAATATACTATGAAATCAATTATGAAAAATGCTAAAAGTGTCAAATTCTTGGCCATCATGTGTACTCTGATTAAAAATGGCCATATTTTCTTACCTTTCGTATAACTTATGATCTGTAGCTGTCATTCCGTTGATGGGTTGAACCTTGAGAAGATCAATTCCTGTCAATCATCTCTGAACAAAAGGGTCTGACTCTCTTTAAGAAGAACCTGAGGATAGACAGACAGACACAGACAGACAGAGAGAGAGAGGCGGAGGTTCATTAGTGTTTGATAGGTTTTTAATTGGCTCTGTCTGTTTGTAGGGAGGTGATGTGATCTCTGCGGTGTGTCATGGTCCGCTGTGCCCTGGAGATGGTCTGAGGGGGCAGGAACGGGAGAGCTGTCAGCGGATGACATGGCAGAGAAGAGCTGCTTTGATGGAGACCTCGCAGACACCTGCTCCTCACACACTGAATACAGAACACCTCCAACGTCTGCTTACTACATACTGCACATTACAAAACGACAAGGTCTGCTTCTTCATGCCTATTGAAGGCCAATTCTACAAAAATAAAACATGCCTAATTTTTAAAACTAGTAAAACTGATTATAAATACTACATACATCAAAATGCTGAATCTCATAATTATGGGTTCTCTCATTTTTCATTGTCATTTCATCAATGTTCTCAGTTTTCACTGTTTACGTTTTTAACTCATCTTAATGACAAAATTCTCATCCTAATTTTAGCTTATGGCATCATTTTAACTTATCTCAACTGTGGCTGTCTTAATTCTGACTTTTTAGCTCTGTTTTGGCTTTTTTATACCATAGTTTAGATTTTTTGTTGAATGACTTTATTAATATGAATTATGAATATTATATTCCAACTTTATCTCATAATATTGCTAGTCATAATTTCAACTTTATTTTGTGACTATGACTAGTATGTAAAAAAAAAAAAAATTCATGTAACTAACTTTTTAGCTTAGAATTGACTTGACAAATTTATTTTACGACTTAGTATCTTAATATTAGTATCTTAGACTTTTTATCTCAGAATTGTGATGTTGACTTTGTCTACTTCAACTTATGTGTTGACTTTTTATCTCATAATTATTAAAATGCACACTTTTTTTGCTCAGAGAAATTTCTGTCATAATCTATGTTTTTTATATATCATAATTTTCTTTTTCTGTCATAATTTGAAGTTTGCATCATTGCTTTTTATCTCATAATTACAATTTATTTTTTTTATCTCTTCCATATAATGCTGGAGAGATGTGATAAAATGTGCAATCAGTGTAAAATGCATATTAATAAATTAATATTAATAATTTATAATATTATTAATTAAATTAATAAATCCCATTATTCAGTGCACACTACATTTTCAGTATGTTCAGTTCTATACTGCATAGATATAAAAAGCATGCATGCAAAACTGCTACACACTAGCACAGTACGCACACTGCGTTTTTTCATAGCAGTACTATGGCAATACCAAACATAACCTATTCCATTCACATTATTCCTTACTCCACTACATCTGTGTCCCATTCCGTTTCTCCTCGGCTCTGTCTCTCTGAGGGCATGTCCAGGCTTCTGTGGTCATATGCAGACAGGCCCTAAAAGAGATGTACTATTACACTCGGGTCACCCTGCCAGACTCATAAAGAGCCGTTCTCTGCTTTCAACACGAGAGATATTTCCTTCCCCTCCACCCAATTTGCAAGAAACGATTCACAAAACTTTAAAGTGTTTGGCTTGTCAGATTTCTACCCAGCAAGCAAACAGAGGCTTTTATGGACCTAATTAATGTCTGAGCGCTCTGTGCAAGATTAATATCTGAGAAAAGTGCATCCCGCTCACGATATTACTGTAGAAAAACCCAAACAGATACATGCTCCCACACAAACGTACACATTCAGCAGAGGAAGGGACACGGGAAGCCCTTTAGGTCCTGAGCAGGTGAGATGAAAGAGATGCCTGTGTGGCGTGTTTTATCAGCGCACCAAAAAGATGGGGGGGATTTGTCTCTGTTAAAGGGATACACTGCTCCTTTATTAAAGCCATTTATCACCGTTTGAATATTCTCCTTTAATGGGCTCTTGCCCCTAATTACCCAACTTTGTCAACAGAGGAACACAGCCAACGTTCCTGTCCTCCTCACATACGTCTTTCATTCCCACAGGCTCTCTCTCTTTCTCTCTCAGTGTCAATAAACAGTGTGTTTCATGCTGCTGTTATGATTAATGCAGATGTGGTCTGGAGGCAGTAGGCTATTTGTGTGTGTATGTAGGGGACACCGGGTGTCTCGCCTCAGATTTGGTTTAATTTAAGACAAATGAATCGGTTTAGATTTTGTAAGGTTGAAAAGACACTCTCGTTTTGGGCCTGGTGATACAATGAATATTCACAAGGAAATCACTGGTGATACAAAATTAAGAGAGAATTTGAATGCACTTTTTATTTGGCTGTTAAATTTCCTCGAGGTCGTGCGATTAGGCTACGTTTTAATTGCAGTACTGATTTAGAGGCAACTTCAAATTAAAATGGACCCTTATTTCATTTGTTATTTTTATTGTGTGTTTATGTTCTTAATGTGCATGATTCTTTTGCGTGTGTCACAAAGGGGCAAACATATTTGTCTTTGTAATCTTTTATGAAAATGCGATGTAATGTGATTTGCAGCAGCTCTGAAAGGATTTTTCTTTTATAGCTGACGTCACCAAGTCTCTTATTTGTCCACTTCTCCATTCATCTGCCTCCAGTCTAATATGTAACACCCCCCTTTTACCATCCAGATAATTCCCAGTGTACAAGATGTAGTGTCTTCTTACTGTTTAGTTTTCTAGATCAAGAAATATGGGTTGCAAACTGTTTATGCTGACTTCAACAGCAAATAAGACAACACAAGAGTCAACTTTGATTTCCTTAATCTTTTATATAGATAAAATGAAGACCCCTTTTAGACTTGCATTTTATTCATTTACTCGCTTGCTTTCTTAAAACAACAAAAAACACTAGTTTTTCTAATCTTTTTGTATTCTGTTGTTATTTATTATAAAATAAACAAAAGCAAAATAAAAAAAACACTAGCTTATTCTATTGTTTTTTATTCTTTTTATTGTATATATATAAAACTTGATATGTCTACTGCATTAAGCTAACCGAGACTTGTTTGTTGCTCTTTTGTTGATTTTAATTTACTTCTATTGTCTTTATTTGTAAGCCGTTTTGGATAATATCGTCTGCTAAATGACTAAATATAAATGTAATGTAAATGCGGATGGGTACACACACAAATTAAATCTGCTAGGCAACAATTCAGCTATTTGTCAAATGTATAAATATCAATGCATATATTTTGAGATCAAGAATTTTTATGATGATGTTTGTCTGGCTGTGATCTGTTTGTGTGTGTGTGTGTGTGTGCACAGGTTTATGTGGTTTATGAGGACACAAACTTGTATAATGACATAGGTATTACAATATGTAGGTGTTTTATGAGGACATTTTCAGTGTCCCCGTAATTCAAAAGGCTTAAAAACATACTAAATAGTTTTTGGAAAATCTAAAAGTGCACACATTTTCCTGTAAGGGGTAGGTTTAGGGCAATACCACATACAGTCGCCTATGGAGAGTCCCCATAAATCACAAAAAACAACATGTGTGTGTGTGTGTGTGTATCTCACAGCTATCATGGGAGTTTGAGGGTCCTTCCCTCACAAGTGTCGTGTGGCCACTGTTATTGTGTTTGCTTGTGTAATTAGCCACTTAACAAGCTGACCTGAATGGAGCCTAGCAATAAAGAGTTTCCAAGGAGCTGAATGAGACGCATCAATGCCTTTGTTTGGCTATTAGACCACACAAAAAGAGATTCAGAGATAAAGAAAGTATACTGGCCAGCATTTATTCTTTATATCACTAATTTAATAAATTATGATATATATATATATATATATATATATATATATATTAGTGCAGTCAGATGATTAATGACGATTAATCGCCTCCAAAATAAAAGTTTTTGTTTAATGTGTATATTTATTATGTATATATAAATACACACAACACACATTATATATATTGAAAATATTTGCATGGATATATGTTTCTATATTTATAAATTAATGTTTAATATATATAACATATTTATAAAATAAAAATATATTTAACACATGCGATTTAATCATGATTAATTGTTTGAAAGCACTAATAAATATATATAGAGAGAGAATTTATGATAAGACTTAATGGAGAGGAATTTGAGAAACATCTGAGATAAAATGTGTATAAAACTGAGATATCCTTCAAAAATGACCAATAAGAAATGTATAATATCTGAACTGCTTCTTCAAGAAAGCAAAAACAAAAAAGAGGAAAAAACCCACAATTTTTCTTGAAGTCCGCTGCTTCTCAAGCGTTATACACACATCTCTCCTCTAGAGTTTTAGATTGAAAATATCTCCTTTAAACTCAGTTTTGCCCATTTCTGGTATCAAACTCAGAGATCTCAATATAAACACACATTTCACATCAAATTCTCCCTGATCGAATCTCAAGTTATGCTGTCCTTGTCACAGCAGTCAACAATTGTCACACATTTTATTTTCCGGACAGTACTTACAAGACATTTGAAACAATGTTGATAACAAAAAACCACTGAGCCCATTTAAAAGAGCAACAATCCAGTGTTCCTCAGGGATGGGCTTGTACAGAATAATGATGTCTACTGTACATGGCCAACAAACCTGACAAAACCTCCACTGATACAAAAGCATAAAAGGAGCTGCGTTCACTTGCTGTAACAAGTCTGGGCGCTAAACCAACAGTCGGTGCGTGCTGTAAAAGTGGATCCTCAAACTGTGTGTGAACAGGTGATGTGAGAGCCGTAAAGATCAACCCCTGCGGATGAGCGCCGCTTCTTTATTTACCCGCAGCTAAATTTCAAATAACACTAACACACACACACACTCTGATATGAGATCATTTAGCACTGAGTAACGGCTAGTCGTTTCTTTCATTTTGAGACTTTAGTGTAACTTAAGTGTCTGCAAAGGTTCCCTGGTGTGTAATGTGGAGTTGTACTTGTGTGTGTTTTTGTTCTCGAGTGCAGTTATTAAAACACAACACTGCTCCACAGTCGTACAGCGGCTGATGAGGCCACAGTCAGACTGAATGAATCAAATACATTGATCAGAAATACATTTTATGCTTCCATGAGCAATATTGAGATTTTAAGGATCAAAGAGCTTGTTAACCCAGTGGTTAGACTGTACTGGAGAAACTGTGCGGCTTTAAACCTGTCAATAATGTCGCTAAAGCTGCTAATGAACTTTGCGCATCTGCTCTAGTGTGTGTCTTTACATTGAGGACAATGCATTGTAAATTCAGATTCAAGGATGATACATATAGATCATAGCCGTTGCTTATGTTGCAATAGCAGATGGTGTCCAATAGAGGCCAGTCTCTCTGTATTAGTGCTTATGAGCGGTAAACATAATAGCAACATTAAATATGCACATAAATACACTGCTGTCCAAAAGTTAGAGGTTTTTAATTAAGCAAGAACACAATAAATTGATCAAAATTAACAGCAAGGACATTTAATTTTCTCCCCCCAAATAAATATGGTTGTTTTGAACTTTCTATTCATCAATCACTGAAAAAATATTTCCACAAAGATATTGATATTATCATGATAACAATCATTTCAGTAATGGTTGAAAATGCCTAAAACAAAACAGCTTTGCTATTACATGAATGAATTACACGCTAAAATATATTCCAATATAAAACAGTTATTTTAAAATGCTAAAAATATGTCATGTGTTTATTTATGTGTATTTTTAATCAAATAAATACAGCGTTGGTGAGCAAAAGAGACTTATAATCAAATAATGAAATTCTTATCGAACAGTAGTGCATATGGTTAATGTTTCATCAGTATGCTCAATATTATATATTAATGCACTTATTTGATTTACACAAATGTATTGTATTTATATAATCATATTATATATCAACATGCAAGATATATTAAAATAAAATATCAAGCATTTATGGTCAATTTTTTGGTGGTAATACTGATTCAATTTTTTTTGCATATACTGTAGTGAATCATACTGTAAGTAATATTCTGTTTTTAAACACAAAACTTGCAATGGGTCATCAAACATTTGTTTTGCACAAACACATGTAAATTCATTGAATGAGGTGTTAGAAAACCTAAGCTGTAATGAAATATCCTACAAATAATTAATGTTTAAAAAAAGAAGACTTTAAAATCCAATATCACCCACACTCACAAACAGACGTTATAAATAACATGAAATATTATAATGCACAAATGAATCCCTGTCTTACATTCCAACCCTCCTGAGGTAGATTTGCTCATTATCTCTGAAGCCTGTGCAGTTTGTTGATGAATAGCACACATCGCTTTTCACTTAATAGCTCTTAGATGTCATTTTCAGTATTGGCAGTAGGTGGCAGGATCCATACATTGATTTAATGTGGTCATCATGAGGGGTGAGGGGGTGATGTCATTCTGTCCTGACCCTCCATACATGCCTTATTACAGTCAACAAACTGTATGCCATGTCCACAGTGCTTACTGTTTAGTGTACAGTCACTTGAGAACTTATAAATACAACAAAAAATTACACTCTCAGAATGAAAGGTAAAGCTAAAGTTAATATTTGTGCGTTTTCACCCCTAAAGTATGCTCATAAATGATAAAAGTGCATGTTAAGATGTTTAAAAAAATGTTTTCTCAAAGTTCCATTTTGCAAATGTTACTTTTAAATGTTCTTTTCTGAATATTCTGAAACTAATAGCAACGTTTAAAAAACGTTGCATGAACATGCAACTAGAAAAAAAGTGTTTGAATTGAATTATGTACATATTGTTGTTGTTGTTTTTTTCATGTTTCCAGAACAGAATCAAAGACCAGATAACCTTGAAGAAACAATCTATTGAAGTTAGGTAGAATGTTTATTCATAACTTTGAGAAAACCTTGTTTGAAGGTTTAGTACTTCAAAAGTACATATTATCTCATTCTTACATATTAGTACCTTTAATGGTTTCATTCCATAATTCCATCTCTTAATTCGAATTGGATGAGATCTGGTTGAGTCTGATTTAAGGCATGTTGAGTCAGGCTCAATTAAGCATTGAGTAATTAGCTGGGAACTCAGCGGGAGGCCCCTGGGCTCTGTGAGGGCCATTAAGGACCCGGGTTACATCTGAATCTGTCTCTCTGCACTGACTGACACACACACACTTCTGCTTTACTGACCAATATAAAATCTCTGTGTTCATCTATATGTTTAATCACACTTTTTTTTTGGCTGTGTTGCACTCTGACAGTCTTTCAACTCAATAATGCAAAGCCCCATTTGCATAACAATACCTACATGAGCCATAATCAGAGCTGAGAGAAGCCACAGAACATCCTTCAGGGTTCTGATTGGTCTGAGTATTGAAATCATGTATAGCCAATGGGTCCATACAGAATCAGAGACACCTGCATTACAGCACTGCAGCTCCTGCCTGATGACAGTAAAACTATAGAGCCTGGATGGGTTAGAAAACAAAGACATCAAGCTTTTAGGACACATCATTTTAACAGACATCAAAACAAAACTCTTCAGTCCTGTCACTACTAGCTACAAGTCAACATTTGTGTATTTATTTTGTAGCCAGTTTATATTTTGTGTTATGCATTCATAATATATGCCACTGTATGAATTTTTATTCTAAGCTTTCATTATTTAGTTCCCGATGTGAGTCAATCTATACCTTTTTAAAACAGTAAAAATTGATCTATTCTGGAATATATGTTGACTTAAAAAAACTAAATCTGCATGATCAAGTTGAAAACACCTAACTTTTTTTTTTCTTGGTTATTCTCAAAATAGCAATGATCTAGGATGATCTAGCTAAAACTAATAGCTTTTTTGTTGTAATGTTGATATGGAATGGATATGACAAGGCAAATAACACAACTAAACATCTGGAATTCATCAAATGTCTTGCCAATACTGATGTTTGTGATACTGTTTTACCTCCAAAATGATGGCACTTCCTGGTTTTGCCTAATGACATGACATAAATCACGTGATAAATACATTACAATAAATGTCAGTGCCAGCTTTCCACTAGTAATAGTTTATAATTTGATGATTAACCATCTGAATTCAAAATCAAAAGCGAACTTTTTGCTCTCAATTCAAATATGATTAAAAATAAAATTCTAAATACATAATTCAAGTGAACTGTGCTATATGTTAATATGAGTCTGTTAATTTGTCAAAGCTCTCTGCATCCGTGTTTCTCACTCAGTCCTCTCTGCAGCAGCGGCGTCCCTAACACACTGAAATATTGAAAAGCTTTTGTTTTGCCTAGTTAACCATGCGCTGGTGTGACACAAACTGTGAACAATGCCATGGCGCACGCACGGGACTCCTCAACTCTATTATTCATGACGGCAGGACAGCAATCCAAACAGAGAGGGAACAGAACACTAAACCAGAGCTTCGCATCAAGTGGTGACCCAACACAGCTGTTTATCATTTAAAAGCAAGCCAAAAATGTCTTTCAAATCAAACACTGCAAGCCAATACTTCTACCTCCGACTGCACACCCGCACCAGTATGCAACATTATAATCATAAACAGACAATTTCTTTATGCAGCAAAACAGGTTTAAAGTTTGATGCATTGCCTCAAACTGGTACACAAAACATAGTGTTTCTCCTCAACAAGTTTAACTATGCTATGCATTAATCACTGTTCTTCCCTCCAATCAAAGCAGACCTAGGTTGACTCATTGCACTGCGTGAAATTTTGCATGCATATAATACAATGTAAATGTGCTAATAATGATTTGACAGAATTACTTCAAATTAATTTTTATATTTTTCCTGACAATATTGAGTCTATCTTTTAATATTTCATTAAAAAGGACAGAACTGACTTTCAGAAATACCTTCTGGTTACGCATGGAGACTTAGAGTTTATTATTTTAATATTTAATATTAATTTTTTATAAAAGAATTTTGTAGTTTAGGCTTTCAAACATATTTCAGTATGACTTTGGTACAGGATGGAATGTTCTTGTATGAAACAAACCAACTCACGTTTGTCCTGTTATTTTCCCTCCAAAATGATGTCATTTCCTGTATGTTTTTTTTTTGTTTTTTTTTGATTATACAAAAAATGAACAGGATAAAAAGGTGTTTTTAATCAATCACACCAATTCCGAAGAAAACAGAGACACGGTTTGGGGTCTTGACTCACCAGTTCTTATAGTTTTATAAGAATAATAAAATAAAAATCATAAACATGCATTTGTTTGAAGAAGTCCAGAGCCGAGTGAACCCTGCACCTGTGCTGACCTAACTTTTGTCTGCGTGTAAACGCAATCCACGGCCGTGTAAAGCCAGTGAGTGGAAGTGTGCGAGGAAAAGGGGGGTATCAGCAAATAAAGCTCAGAACAGCAGTATGGCGCTCTTTCCCAGCCACTAAGCTAAGCCATGAATTATAGATGCCTCCTGAGGATTTTCTCTTTCCGCTCCTTCTTCCGTCTTTTCTTTTTAAAGGACAGAAAGGGATAGAAAAAACACAATACACAGATAAAACAAATAGATACGCTACAAGCCTATTTGGACTGTTACGTTGAAGAGGGATGCGCTTGCAAACACCCGAGAAACGTTGTTAGAAGCGTTTGCCTGCTTTCCAGATCATTTGAGATTTGTAAGCATTACAAATGCAGGCAGGTGCCGCTAAACGCCGTCATAAAAACTCCTGCTGATTGTCAACATTTATCCCATACTAACCAAAAAAGCTTCCTGTTTTCAAACGGGCCTATCAAAAGCCACATTAGCGAGCGGGAAAAAAGTGAAAAGAGCCACTAAATCGTGAAAATAGTGAGTGCGAGGTGATGTAATGCTGTCTTACTCTTAATGAATAAATGATGCGCCTGAAATTTCATCGTCATAGTAACTGCCCCATTTCTGTTGCACGCACACACTCGAATGCAGGTCACCGCTAAAAACCCCAAATGTACGGTTTAATCAGACTGCGTGCACATTGCCAGTATTTTGTGTTATTTGCAGTAAGTGTGTTGCGTTCAGGAGAGAGAGACAGCGATGGATGGAGTCTTTATCCATGCGTAAGAGCTTGTGTGCGAGTGTGTCTCTGAAGGACATAAAACAAAACGCAGCGGACCGCTGGGGCCTGTAGTTCGTAATTGCGCGGGTGGCATTTTAGCGATTCTTGCCGCACCGGGGTCAATTTTTCCCCAGGTCACTGACAGTGACATCATCAAACCGCTATTAACTCAGCAAACAATTTTGACTCCATCCAGGCCCGGTATCGATAACAGACCGTATCAAACGCACACGGAACTGGCCAAAAATGTGCCCTCAATCTAAACCCTTCACCTTACAGCCCACCGAACACTACCACATCTCTACAGACTCAAAAAAGAAACAAATGTTCTCCACTCTAAAGAGACACACACACACACAGAGAGAGAGAGGGAGAGAGAGTAAAAAGCAGAAGGAACAGAGGAATGGAGATGTCAGAGGAAGGAAACGCACTTCAGCATCTGAAGATTTCAGATGAGACACATCTCATGCGCAAATGCCCATACAGTGGATCTGGACACTTAAGTCGCGCTTAAATATGTATGAATGTCATTGCTTTAGATCACTGCTTCTCTGCTGGTTTTGCTCCAGGATTCAACCAAAGTGTAAACCTGTCAAACCTGTAACCTGAAATTAATGCAGTCTGGGTCATACAAAAGTCTCGGGTTGGTAAGGTTTTTTGTTTTTTGAAGTAAGTCTCTTTTGCTCAACAAGTCTGAATTTATTTGAACAAATGGAAAGTAAAAACAGCAATATTGTGAAATATCATTTGAATTTGAATATATGTTAAAATGTCATTTATTCCTGTGAATTTTCAGCATTATTACTTTTGTCTTCAGTGTCACATGATCCTTCAGAAATCATTCTAACGTAGTCATTTGCAGCTCATGAAACATCTCTCACTATTATCATTGTTTGTGGAAACTGTGCTACATTTTCTTCGCTGGTTCTTTGATGAATAGAATGTTCAAAAGAACAGGATTTATTTGAAATAGAAATGTAACAAATTTGTGACACTCTAAATGTCTTAACTGTCCCTTTCTCATTTTTTTTATACATTCTTGTTGAATAAAATGTATTCATTTCTAAAAATTAAAATGAAATAAATATTTTCTCTAACTTACACAGAAGCATAATTTCATTTACCTTGCATGGTTTTTGAACATAAAATGTTTTTTCATGCAATAAATGAATATGAACACCAACATTTCCTTTTTTAGGAACCTTCAAAAGCATTCATGCAAATGCAATCACTTCACACTTTGATGAATTAGATATTTAACATAAAAGATAAGATGCTTCTCGTGCCTATTTTACTAAAATAACCCTCATTGGAGGCCCTGAGCTTATAATATCAGTGATATTAATGAGCTTCTTTCCTGAAGCACCGTGCACACCCCATGCAAAGGCCTCTGTAATGGAAACTGTAGACAAAGACATAAAGCCGAGAGGTTTGTCACGGGTTTGAGAGCTCTGTCCTGGTCCTACTGGGTGAACTGTTCTCTATTGACTTACAAGCAGGAGGCATGTGTCCAAACGCACTGCACTATTTTTCTGTAATAATAGCCAGCAGCCATGCAGCTAAATTATTAATGGGCACTATTCAATACAAACAGGTAGACACACACACACACACACACACACACACAGCCAGGTTTTATTTCACACACCAGAAGTTCCCGCCCACACCTGCTCACATCACAACAAACACCTCTGACTGTTTGGGTGATGATCTGAGGAAGACTTGGACAGACAAGTCGTTTTAAACCACAGGCCGTCAAGAAAAAGAGATTTATATGCTCATGCTTACTGATCTAAAAGGTTTCGGACAGTACCATGGATTTATTTTGTGTAAGAGCAGTAATCCAAGTTCATATAAATCTTATTTTTTTCAGCTGCAGCATCACAACCTAAAGACTGGGACTATAAGAGATGCATGATAAACTGAAATAACGCAATTATTACAACTAAAATACAACTAATCATATTCATAGCCTGGAAACAAAATAAAACAAGAGACAATGCTTCCCTTACTTCTAGTTGTTGATATCAAAAATGTATAATTATTCCCAATCAAACTCTACACTAAAAAGTAAAACAAACATGGTGTAGGATTTACTTGGAAGCAATTTTCACTCAGAAATCGCTGGCAAATTTCACACGTAAAATATTATATGCAATATTATTAAATGTAAGTGTTCTATCTCTTAAAAACATTTTTGTTTGCTTTTGGCTAATTAATTTAGTATCATTGATATACTATAGATTTGTTAATATTTTGAATTAGATTTATTTTTTATATTTCTGTTTTCACTTTTAGACAGCATTTTGTTGTTGGTGTAGTCTTTGTTAATGCTTCATTATTTCAACCTGAGGTGGCAAATTCGTATGAACTCGCTCGCACGATTTCTTTTAAATCGTACATATTTTACGAGATGCCAATTCCTATGAATTTGTACGAATGACCTACACCTAACCCCGCCCCTAAACCTACCCGTCACTGGGGTTTTAGACGAATCGTGAGTGAGGTCGTACCAATTAGTATGAATTAGCACGAATTTAGGACCTTGTATGAATACGTACGAATTGGTGACTGTGTTGGTTATTTTAATACTTCAAGAGAACTGTTGCCTTGTGCAACTAGTGGAAATGAAATATGTTTACATTGTATATATTTTATTTAAAATAAAAAAGTCTTTATAATGGTTTATTTTAGTTTTAAACCTATTTTGTAAACCTAAAAGTATTGCGATCTAACAAAATCTGGATCCTGAAGCTAATCTAGTTTGGATGCTTTAAAACACCTTCCAGGAAGATATTTTGTAATTAAACAGTTCCACAGTACTTCACTTCAACTGTGTGACCTTTATGGAGAGTACATTCACCTAAAGGCAAAGAAATTCTCCTTTTTCCATCTGCAGGCGACTGGACAGAATTTGGCAGCGATGAGCCGCGGAGTCAGATGAGATTAGAAGGTTAAGGGTTGTGGACCGTACCATTACATGATCAATAGCAGGGTTAGGGGGGTGCGAGTACGCTGACCTGCTCCTTATGGGGCAGAACACATACACCATCAACCTCTCGACCCGCTCCTCCACATCCTCCTCCTTCCCTCGATCAATTAGCTGCTAAGTAAAGAGATCTGTCCTGTGCCGCCCAGGCCACACTGTAAGAGATATGCCCTCCCCTCCTGTCCCATCCCATCCCGCCCTGTCCTGTCCACAGAGGGAAATGAAACCCTCCCTGTGTTACTGCAGGCTGCTCTGAGATAAAGGCTCTAAATAAAGAGCGCTTACATCATCATCAGCCATGGCATCACCCATTAGCAGAGCCTCGCAAGCCTCTCACAACATCACGTACAAGCCATACACGAGTGATCATGAAAAGCATGCATTCGATATGCGTTTGCATCAGAAATATACTCTGTGTAAGCATGTAACAATGTAAGCATCAACCCATCGGCTCACAATTCAAACTATAATTTTTTCCCCCACTATTGTTGCAGCAGTCTGGGCATGTCAGGTCATTCAAACAGTAATGTTGATGAAAGCATGAAGTAAAATAAATTCAAACAGAGTAATGAGTATAAAAACAACAAAAATAAACAAAAAAATAAAATAAAAAAATACAACACCAAAATATTTGGCAACACAACTGTTTTCAACATTGATAATAATCAGAAAAGTTTATTGAGTAGCAAATTAGCATATTAGAATGATTTCTGAAGAATCATGTGTCTCTGGAGTAATGATGCTGAAAATTCAGATTTGAGCGCAGGACTAACTTACCAACTCAACTTTTGAATGGAAGTCTATGTGTAAGTCAAGAAGTGATTAAAAAGAACATGCAAAATGTGTTCCAAACAAAAGCACTTGCTCAAACACCTCACTTGTAATTAAGACCAAGTAAGCAGTTTTAAGCCCACCTTTCAGGAACTAAAAGACTCTAACAGATGTGGAAGTGACACTTCCTGTTAGGAGCCAGATGCCCTGATGATCCTCGCTAAAAAACAATAGCCATAGAGTTCAGACTCAATAATTAATCCAACAGAAGAAAGATCATTCCTCATTCTGTGCCATCTGTGATTCACTCCACACTTTCAGTCTGTCTCAGTGTCTCACAATTTATTAAACACCATTCTTCACATCTCACATTCATTTGTGTTTAGGCTGTTGACATGAAATAGTTTTGGAAAGCTGACAGGTCCTGCGGCGAGATGAGCTGTGCTGCATTTAAAACCAACTTTTCTAAGAAGTGCACATGCAACAAACCTAGTAATAACTGGGAGCATACACTGAATATTTCTAAATATATCTAAAAACTTTGGTAACACTTCATTTGAAGGTGTCTTTGTTACATATATTACATGTACT
>JAUMHQ010000105.1:208700-228734 GCA_032361165.1 Enteromius paludinosus | reverse complement strand
TAGCACACAAATTCTGAATGCCTTTGACAGATCTCAAATGAGCCATTTTAATATAGATTAATCTAGATTAAAAAAAAATAATCTATGCCCACCCCTAATTATTATGTTTTTTTTATAAATGTCTTCTTTCAAAAACTAAAATTTTACTGTTGACACAAAAAATAAATTAAGCGAAAAAAAATCCAAAGTAGAATATTGTATCAAATACAAATTTCCTAAGAAGAGAAATTGTGATAATATAATTTAATAAACAATGAAATTCTAAAGAATTAAGCACCCTACTTTTAATTCAAGCAAAGCAATGCCAGATTTCTAGATGTTTCAGCAAATTCATCATTATCAGCCCATTCCTGAAATCCAAAACAAGCTCTTAATCCCATGTTGTCTGGAATTCCATATGTCATATTATCTGCTCTATTAATTTAACGTGATACCCATTTGCCTGATCTAAACGCTATAAAATTTCACAGGTCTGGCTCACGTTGCTGCAGGGCTCCTTGTACTGCACATCTGCTCCACCTGTTCAACACACACGCCATAATTAGGACACATCTGAAGGTGTGAGTCTGTGGCGAAGTGGAGCGGCCCTGCGCCGGACCTGCTGGCTCAGGCCAGGGGCTACGACTCCTCACAGCAGCATAATCAGATTTGGGCCGGTGAGAGACTGAACGAGCCTCTCTGGGCTGCTTGGCTGTTTGCAGAAAGACTGAACGGCTGTAATGCACTAGATTAATAGATGGCTATAAGATCAGTGCTGGAATGTCAGGAGAGATCTGGATACAGTGCAAAATGATGGACACAGTGGATGAAAAAAAGGTTGTTTTGTTGTTAAGCACATCTGTGGTTGGGAATTGCAAGTGATAGATTATTGTATTTCAAAAGAGCTTGAGATATGTGCCCTTTTAGGACTTTTTAGTCACATAAAAGCGATTCACGTTTTTTGCTACATGTTATTCTGGTAAAGGACAGTGCAAGGCAAGAGTCCTACATTAAAACGCCACATGTTCCCTGCTGAAGGTCCAGGTTTTTGCTGAGATCTCTCTCTGATGTGCAGCGACAGTCTTCCGTCTGGACAGAATTAGCTTGAGCACTTATCAAGACTGAGGATGACGGCCAGAAACACTCAAAAGAAATATTTCATGAGCAAACGTGTCAACACAAACACTGGGATGTTTCAGTCAGGGTGTTGTCTGAGTGCTAGAAAGCATAATAATAATAGAAAAAAGCTTAGAAAGCTTAGATGATATAAACAAGCCAGCATAATTTATGTACAATAACAAAAAAAAAAAAGAAATATATATATATATATATATAAATAAAAAAAAAAGGAAAAATGATCATTAAAGGTCAGCAGCAAAGATATTGGTAAATAAAATGGGATTAGATACATTTGTGTAATTTAATTATTGCAGGTTTGCGTCATATTCTGATTTTATTTTCATTCATTTCATTCATTTTTTACTAAATCTGTTTTTCAGAGTAAGATGAATTAATGCACATTCACATTTAATCTACAACTACTGTATTCACACACTGCGCACAATCCCTCTGTATTTCTGATTTCTCCCAACATGATAAGTAAAAATAACTCAGTTACGGTATATTATTCTAAAATGTAAAAGTAATGCATTACTTCACTAGTTACAAGGAAAAGGTAATATTATTATGTAACCCGCATTACTTGTACCCCTAACACTGCAATTCATCAGTTTGAGAGTTATTGTATTTCATTTTTTAAATTTAAAGACATGCATGATTTGTTCATGTTGCATCTGTAAAAGAGACAGTAAAAGGAAAAAATGAAAAATACAAGGAGGGTCTCAATAAACAAGCTAATATTCAGTAACCTTAGAAATTTGAAACACAATATTGCCAGTTCCTTTGTTTTTATGGCATGAAAAAGAATAGGTCCAAACCAAACCACGTCTACACAGCAAAGTAGTGGTGTTTTTCTTTTAAGTGAGTCAATGTTTTGGAACAAACTGTTAGAACTCTCTCTTAATGACAAATCATGTTTTGTTTTTGCACAAGCCAATTAAACGAAAAATTCAATGACTCACTCATAATCATGTTTTCTTCCTTAACGAATCTTTGTTTCTGAACAAATTGGTAGAACGAACGATTCAATGACTCACATTAGGAATTCATAAGTCATTGTCTTGTTCCTGAATAAATTGAATTTTTGAGTAAATGATTCATTAATGAACTAAAAGGAACTTAAAGTATACTAAACAGATTAAGGACATACTTTATTATATACCATCATGTGTTATAACAAGTGCCTTCTGACAACACAGTCTTACTCCAACAGGTCATATTTCGAAATTATATAATTTACACATTTATGAGCACGTAACCCAAACCCTCTGTCAATAAAACCCAAGATATAGCTGGCAGATACAACCACCTTCATAATTTATTTGAAAAGTATTAATATTCCAAGTCTTTTGATGCAAAACGATTGATTGGTGAGAGGAATAGATGTGGTCGCTGTCTCCGTCTTCCGTGTACTTCCTGTGTGCTGCTGCAGTCTGTGAGCGATTTCAAAAAATACCGCTTCAAGAATCCTTACGTCAGCGCTGGTTGTGAAATACTATTGGCTCTTGAGTGTCTCGTGACCGATTGGGTCATTCTACCGGATGGGAGTATGTTTTCTGAATGAGACGTGAGCGTATTGACGGAGCGGGATCATTTTTAGTGATTAAAACCTTGTGTTTTACTCCCTTCTTCGCATAAAGACTTTGTATGGCTTCAGAAGACTTGGAATGTGACACGACTTGTTTGTAATGTATTTTGTACTGCTTGTTTATTATTAGTTTGTGCAATAAATACATGTGACTGCATTTGCCTGTGTGTGTATTTATATTGTTCAGAGGTGGGTGGGTTTGAGGTAGGGGTGGTGTTTGGTGCGTCAATAAATGTAAAAAATTCTAGAATAAATTTATATATGCATGCAAACCATTACATTGAGCCAAATAACTAAAAAAGAATGGAGGACCCTTCACGTCGAAAAGTGACTAAAAAGGGGTACCTTGAGCTTCAAAAAGCGACGCAAAAGGGTTTTGACCAAGCGTCAAAATGTGACGAGTTGTTGCTTCTGAGGAAGCAGTGCCCCTAGACTCTCACAGAGGCCACCGAAAACACATTACTGCAGCATTGTAACTGCTTTAACCGTGCCTTTTCGGGGTTAATATAACACTTTATTTGTAGATACAGTGAGCCATTTCTTTTCTACACCAAGGCCTTGAATTTCACCCTTCACATGCAAGCCATGCGCAATAGAGTCATCGGGCTGCCTGGAGGCCAAAGATGCTGCGCTGCTCACCAAGAGGACAAACTCATATCTCTTGTGGATATTGCAAGAGAGGCTTCAACATTAACCCACTCTAGGGTATATCTTATGAATCAATGTAGAAATAAAAGAAAAGGGACACATTTTCCCAATTCTCTCAGTACAGTTCTGGGCAGAGCCTGTTCCATTAGTTTTATATCTGAATGAATGGCTCCGGAGTCCCAGTCGCTCATTAAAGCTGGCGTGTTAAGAGATGAAAATGCAGAGTGATAGATTTCTGCAGTGATAATGGAAATCTCTCAGAACAAAGGCTGGTTATTAATGAATGTGCTTCAGCCTTCTGATAGCATGAGCATTTGAAACCGAACACAGAAGAGGAAGAGCGGACTGGGAAATTAAGGCCTCTGAGATGAAAAACAAGCATGTGCGAGTTATTAGATTAATCATGCGAGTGGTAAAGACACTGCTGATGGGAAATTGTTGCACAAGTGGGATATTCAAAGAATGTTTGAAAATGTTGATTATATTCATACTAACACTAGTGCACATCTTGCTGCATATTGTTTATGTAATTTTCAAAAAAACATTTGAAAGAATATATTGGAAATATGCATACTGTGCACAGAAGGCTATAGATTTGCCAAAAAGTGCAATGTTAAACAGAGCTTACTGTGAAGAAAACTGTAACCCTGTAGTGTGCTTGATACCACTTTCCATTTACAATGTGATGAATGAGCAGGAAGTAATGTCAGGGCATTGTCATATTTTTCTTGACTCATCCTTTTCTTTCATTTTATTGGCAAAAGTAAGACCTACTTGGTTTTGAAAATAAATTCACCAGCTGTCTTCATAAGCGAGTCATTGCATCACTAAATCCAATTTTGTTAGTAAGCTAGTATTACATTTCACAATAGCGCATAACTTTTCAGTTTAAAAAAAAGTCTTACGATTTGGAAATCTGATAAAATAATAAAAACCTTATCATATCCCAATTTTTAGCACAGTTTTCACTGATGTCATCAACATATTAAATCAGGATATTAAAATCATTTCTGAATTCTGTAAAATATATTCAGATAGAAAATTATAATTTTAAATTGTAGTATTTCCCAATTTTGCAATCTTGGTGAGCATAAGAGACTTCTCTCAAGAACATTTAGAAAAATCATAACTATTCCACGCTTTTGAGTATAGTGCACATAAATAATAATAATTTGCACTATTCCAAATATACCCAGTCATTATAGTCTTCCATTGATAGGAATGTCTGTACATTTTCTTTGCATTTGTAGAGTGTTTCTCCGGCAGTATTAGCACATCAGCACAAGGTCAGAGCTGTGCATCAGCTCATAGTAGACACTACTGCCCTTACCAGACAGATACACATCTCAAGGACCCTGCATTTGTCCGTGCCGGCCGCCCGATCAATAATGTGAAAGAGAGACAGCATTTAAATGACCTGTTAGGAGACTGGATTTCCTGTGGAGACTCGAGAAACCAGTAACAGCAGGAAAAAAACGCAGAAGAAAAAAGAAGCGATTGCAACAAAAAAGGCAGGAAGAAAAACCGCTGCTGGGTGATTATCTGAGGATTACACAATGGCTGCAGGGGGTTTTGGGTAAATATGATATAATGAGGGCTGAATGTAACGGTAAAAGCCTGGGAGGGAGTTCTTATCAGAAATTACAAATCAGACAGTTCCGGTCCTGAACGATCGATCAATACAACATTTCAGCTATATGTGATATAATAACAGCTGTGATACAAAACACCTGTTCACTCACAAGCCTAACCTCAGCTCACATGTCAAACACGAGATGTTCATATGGAAAGATGACACTTAGATCAAATAAAGGACGTTAAAGGAAAACATCACTATAAATATTACTCATGCTAAGATTCTGTTGTGCATTTAGGATTGAATGACTGACTTTGAATTAAGATGGCAAACAGTATAAATTGAAAATACCTTCATGCATTCAACTTATGAACATTAGTTGACTTGTAATAGGTAGTTACAAAGTTAATTATGGTTTGTATGTCTAAATGGACTATCGAAATAAAGTGTAACCCAAATGAATAGAATGAACGAGCAAATTAATGAAAGAAAAAAACGAACAAACAATATTACAAATTAAATGAAAAAATAAAAGAATAAATGTACAAACGAACAAACGAATGATAGATAGATGGATGGATGGATGGATGGACGGACGGACAGACAAAGACAGACAGACAGATAGATAGAATTGATAGATACTGTTATTCAACTCAAACGCACACTTCTGAACTGAAAGGAAGGCTGTTCTTCAGTAGGTACTTGAGAGCAGCAGGAGATGGCCAGTTTAAATCACAGAGATGTTGATCTGGTCTCACTGCTCTGCTCAATGCTCTCAGGCACTGTGATTATCAAGTGCTTAACAGTTCGTGCGTACAAGACACCTGCCAGAGGCAGAGAGAGAGAGAGACAGACAGAGAGACAGAGACGTGGCATGTTTTTGTCTGCATTCTTCCTCTGGAAGCATCTGGAGAACTTCCCCAGGAAACCCACATGTCGTTCACAGCCATATGCTGGTGTCTTCACAATACAGGTATCTCTCTGTGTGTGTGTGTGCATCTGTTGGCATTGTGGGACTTGCATTTATCAGCGTAGCAGGCACAAACGCACCACATTCATAAGCGAGAAAACTCCAAAATGAATCTTTCATATTTAGCCCAGAGCGCAGTATGAGTAACTCGGCTCTCTCTGGTTTTGCTGTTTAACAGCCCATTCATGCTTTGCGTTCTCTCTCTCTTATGACATTACTGAATCAATAGCTTCAGATGTAGTTCCTGTAGTGCTTTTGTTTCAAACCAAGGCCCGTTACGGGAAGTAGGCCAGTCTGCCATCGAATAAAGAGTCTGCGCTTTAAAGCTACTCTCTCATCTCAATGCTAAAAGACGATCTGAGGAGAACTGCAGGTGGAGGAGAGATCTATCTGGAATCAATCTTTCATCTTCTTGTGTGCAAATACAACAGCAATACTTTTTTATATATATATATATATAAAACACAGGCTCACTTGCATGCTGGTGTAAAATGATTTCTGGTTTGGCTTGTGATTCACAATGTTTCATAAAAGTTTTCATTTGAATTAGTAATAACAACAGAAAATGCATATAAATATCTCTTTATCTCAGTGGTTTCCAAGGCCACAGTGAGAGTTTAAAAAGAGATGTTTCATATTTAATTACGTTTCCCACCAAATACTTCCAAGATCAGGGATCTCAGCTGCAGTATGTGTTTCCTTTATGGCTCTATATTCTTAAACGAATGTCATTTGAATATAGATTTTTCTATTTTTAGGAAAAAAGTTGTCATTTGGATGAAACGCCAACATAGGAAGGTCAGCGGGATCCAATGCCATTTTGGATCGCCCTTATTTGAGATTTATTTAGATTTGCATTTTCTTTAAACCATCCGTTTAAATCTAAACTAGACTACAAAAATCATTTTGTCACAGTTCAAACTGACAGATTTCATGATTCCAATGGTTAACCAGTAATCAATAAGCAATTTCAGTGCGACTTGTGTCGTCTATTGTGTTTAAATGAGACATTAACACTGACTGTCACTTACATCTCAATATTCGCTGCTATTCTGCAACGTCATTATAGCCCAACCACGCGTAAAGGTTAGAGACCAAAAGGGGACATCATTTCCAGGTCATGACCTTTGGCAATATCAATAGAGCATGTTTGATTTAGTCCTCTTTAGTGGGATTTGTGCTTCTGTCTTAATGCTCTTAAAGTGGATTACAAATGAAGACACTTGACACTAATTGCTCGTTGAAAATACACCCTGTTATGAGTCCATTTGTCCTTCAAATCTGAAACAAACATTTTGCATATTTTGATCAAATTTGCTATTAGGTGCTATAGAATAGACTGACGTACTGTAAAAGAATTAGCAGCATAGACAATGCTTAGTCTTTCAAAAGAAATAATTTCTACAGAAACAATTTGGCAAACAATGCATAGGTCTAATATTCAGTGGAGTTTTATGCCACTGGCTGAGAACCCTGTGTCTTCTCCAGTACTGTATAAATGGACAAAGTCAAACAAAAGTATGTTGAAGACATATCAAAATTAAGCTGAAGTGTCTGTTTCTCCTTCATTGTGGTCAAGTGAGACCGTAAGTCTTGTAACTTCAGCACTGAGTAAAACGGCAGAGACACAGAGTCAGTCTCGTACGGTCCTGAAGGCCTCGCTGATGGATGGAGCTGCGGAGGCTAATAGAAACATATCGACAGGAAAATGTTGTGCTTATCTCACTCCTGCTGTAAGACCGCAACCGACAGTCCCAAAAGCAGATGGGAGACACTTTAGGGAGCGAAGGCGGGGGGAGAGAGAGAGGTGGAGGGATGTGGAGATACAAATGAACAGTTTTATGGCTTTATTGCTGCTAATTCGCAGGGCATCGGGACTCCAGGGAGAAAGGCAGAAGGCCAGTCTCCAGATGTAATGCTGATCAATGACACACTCGGAAAATGATTAACTTTCACACAGCGGGTGCCTGAAATTTACTGATCATAGTGTTTTATAACGCAGCCGTCTCCAATACAGCATGTGCAGAACAAATGTCTCTGAAGAACACTGAAATCAGAAATCTCTTTATTGTGACAAGCTCTTTCTTTACTGCGTGCTTTCATTTATTACTATGTTTTTAATTAGGTCTCATATTCCCAACATTAGCTGCGGCTTTTTCTGTGGCAGGGAAGGCCTGGGAAGTCGCTTAAGCTGCAGAGCGTACAAAAACTAACTTTTGAAATCGATTTACAGTAACATGCACAATAAGATTTGAAACATTTGCTGCAAACTACATTCAATTCTAGACGCTGTCCATTTACACTATTGCTTTTTTTAAGTGTACATATTGTAATAAATCTCTGCAAACAGATTTTGTAAACTGCACTGTCCCTCTCGATGGTCACACAAAATCCTTTATAACATTAACATTAGTATTATTGTGTTCCCTTAAAGGAACGGTTTACACTTGCTGAAAATGTCCTCATCCTCAAGCCATTCATGATTTTGTTTTTTCATTAGAATATATTTAAAGAAATTTGCAAAACCAACTAATCCTCTGCAGTGAACGGGTGCCGTCAAAGAGAGTTGAAACATCACAATAGCTTACAAGAAATTCAAACGACTGTACATCAATTAATCGATCAAACCACTGCTTCTAAAATACAAATCCTGTATTCATTATCTTGCTTTCTCCATTGAATCAAGAAAGAAATATGCTCACATCAAGCATCGATTTATAAGCAAAAACAGATTTAGATAGCATTATTATGGACTATGAACTGGTATTTTAACCAAACGTGACGTAAATGCCCTAATGGTGAATTTATTACAAACATGCATGTGAATTACTTGTGGATCAGTGTCTTTTTAATCAGCTATTTCAACTTTTATTCTGACGGCACCCATTCACTGCAAATGATATATATATATATTTGTCATAAGAATTATATATTGACTCTTGACTGAATGTATATAAGTTTGATTTTATTGCAATGCATCAAATTTATTTGATAGTATACATTCCTTACAAAAACCAAACTGAATCTCCTCTTTAAATGGTCCATCAAATTTTGTTATTTATAGTGTATGTGTGTGTTTTGGATAACGTGTAAAGTTGCATTACTCATCCATGACATCAACCAATTGATCATGATGTAGGACCCAATTTCCGAGGGGAAACCCGCGATGTAGGAGTCAGCAGGTTATCAGTTGGAGGCCTGCACCTTGTCTTTATTGAGGTGGAGGTGTTGCTGTCCACCAGAGGATGAAGATGAGGAGGAGGAGGGGTGGCATGAGCGGCCTGGCCTCGACTGCTCCCAATACACAATCGATGAAGGGTTTAACTCAAAGCTGGAAATTCAGCGTGCAGTAAATATTGTTTTTCTACAACCTGCAGCTCCCAAAAGAGCCATCATAAAGCATGACTTGAAAACAGATGTATGCCATGAATAAAAACATCTGTGTTGCCAAACATACTAAAATGCGATTCAATAATAATCTCATGACTATTTCAACATGTGTTGCTAATGCACATGAGCTGTTTCCCTCTTAACTGCTGGTGCTTGTAGACATTAAAGTCTTGTGTAATTTTGGACTCCTAATGGAATAGGCTTTTAATGTTGACCCTTATTATGAGAAGGACTTTGGATTGGACTGCATGATGAGGTCTGAGGTCTCTTAAGGGAAAGCGAGAGGTATTGTGGCGTTATTGCAGCGCTCTGATAGCAGGTGCTCCGCACTGACTTGGCCTTTATTGACCCATTACTCAGTGGCCCTATCGCTGGACAGTAACGGCCCGGTCAATGAATGGGGAAATGGTGACCATTCACTGCCAAAACTATGCTTTTATTTGCCGACACCGCTCAGCTCTGAAATATTGTTTGGTAAGCGCTTTGTGTTATATTACCCATCAATACAGCTTAACCCTTTTTTGGCTACTTTTATTGTTGGTTACAGTAGCAGAGAATGATTTATACCATACAAAAAGCAAGCTAAATTGGCCTTAGAATCAAGCACTTATATTTCTTTTAGCCTTAGGCTAAATAAGATCCATTGTACATTTTATTGTTGACAAAATAGACAGTTTTGGTTAGAATTTCATTGTTTCTATGATCTCTTATGCTCATTAAAGCTGCATATATTTGCAAAAAACAGTAAAAACTATTTAAAGATTTTTTCTATTTGATTATATTTTAAAATGTAATTTATTTCTTTGATGCAAAGCTGAATTACTCCAGTCTTCAGCGTCACATGATCATTCTATTATGCTGATTATTATCAATGTTGAAAACAAATGTGCTTTTGGAAACCACCATACATATTTTAAAATAAATTAGTAGAAAATATTTAGTTTGAAACAAATGTTTTGTTTGTCTCTACTGTCACTGTTAATCAATTTAAGGGATCCTTACTAAATAAAAGCAATTATTTTTGAGGTCATGACCCTAGTTGAGAGTCACAAAGCTATGCTACGACTCATACAGTTCAATAGCTCCTAAAACATATGTCCAAGCAAAGTTTCACACAGAATAACCCCATGAACATCAGGTGGTAGTACGACAGATTTGAAGATGTTCTCTATCCATTTATTAATGCAAATGAATAAAACCAGTCTGGCGTTTTGTACCGGGACACCGCTCAGGACTGACATTACCGCTGTCATGATATTGCTCACAATTTACCACCAGTTCGCCGGTATCCAGTTACTCATCCCCGCAAAGACACATTCACTGGAAGAGAGCGAGGGTGGTTTCGAAACAAAGCCCGATGAGTAAGATTCAAAAGAGGGAAACTGGACCCTGGCGGACTGGGATATCAGAGTTTTGTGTCGAAATAATTAGCCTGCTTAACGCGCCATCTGGGCACTCCTCCTCTGGCAGGCAGCGGGTACCAGATGCCACCTGGCTAATTTTGCCGCAGCGGTAGCGGCAGAGCTGACAAACTCCTGCATCGCCTCTCTGCTGGGCCCTAAATACTGTGACGAAGGGCTGAAAAACTCTGGAGATGACACATTATGTACAGACCACTTCATTATCTGAGAGCGTAGCATCTTTCAGAGATCCAGACTGCACTAAACTGCGCTACAGGACACAGATTGCATTGTCAACAATGCCATTATCTTTAAAGGGCTTTATTCAAAACCGACAGTAAATTCGGAATAATTTGTCTGGGAATTCTCATCCCACATGAATTAGAATCTTAAAAAGAAAGACTCCCAGACTCAAGGAAAGCACTTGGGGAGTGTTAAGATGTCTATAAAGAGATAACGTTTCGCACATCCCCTATTTTTCACCAGATCACCCAAACAAATCCACCACCTCCCAAATTTCCTCGGTTATCAATGAAAAGCAGGTGCCTTGTAACGCAGCCGGGCTCTTTTAGCACTGAAAGTGACAATGGGCAGAAATATTTGTTAGACTGGAAGAGGCCTGCTTGGTAACTTGATAAGGGTCTGAATTTACTTGATGAGGTAAAAAGTTCCTGAGCTCAGCAGCATGAGGATGACGGTCCCCTGAGGGCGGCTGAGAAACCGTATCTGCCCTGTAGGAGCTTCCCCTTTGGTAAGCACTTCTTATCACGAGGCCATCACGGCTGGCCGATAGCGCTGGGTAATATCCAGTAACAGCAGTCTTATGTGAGATCCAATACACGGATCAATCCTCGGGCCAGAGAGCTCTCATTATCCTCCAGAGGCTTTCTTATCCACGGAGACAGAGGTTGGGCGCAAAACATGCGCTTTCTAAAACCGAATAACATAGTCCTTGTTATCTGGAAGAATAATGAGAATATGTTATGTTTTTATTTGTTTAGGTCACAGTAAAGGCATGCATGTTTACAGCAGGACCTCGAAACGGTTGAGAAAGTATCATCCCGATGCGACAAGTTCTTCGCCAACTGCACACCGTTTCCCGGTGGGCGGCTTTACAATGCTGCGCTGCAGTGAGTGTGTGTGTGTGTGTGTTGCAGTGTTGATGATGGGAAGACACAAGAGATTGTACAGAAAGAGGCAAGAAAACAGGGATATGAGAAAGGTAGACAGGAAGAGAGAAAGACAGAGACGTTGGGAGAGATGGGAGTCTGAAACACCAGCTCCATTCCTTTGGGGACGCCCATATACTGGTGCACATTTCCCCATGTGACCAGAGAAACTGAAAAACTAGCAACTGTTTCCACAGGAGTGACTCGTTCAGATTCACACTAGACAAGCAGTGAAAACAAAAACTCAGCAAAAGCAGGATAATAATGCAAAGATCCTAAATGAGTGAAGTGACAGACCACCGAAGTAAAACGGAGAAACTCTTCATTTCCGAAAAAAAAAAAATATATATATATATATATTAATGATTCGGTGTTTTATCGGATAAAATGAAACATATGGAAATATGGTAGACATTTTAATAATTAGCCTATTTTTACAATGTGATTTATACAAATCTGTATTAAAAATGTACTTTGTACCTTTATAGCATGCCAATTTCAAAACAAGAAGAAGACTTTAATGAATAAATATATATATATATATATGTATATTTATATATCTACAACGTTAATGCATATCATAATATATCTTAATAACCAAATATTATCCTTACATATATCTCAATATATAATAAATATACCTGCATATCTGAAACGTTTTCCACTTTTGTACGAATGGCCTCTTACATTCTATGGCCTTAAATGATACACACATTCAAATCAATCAAAAGACCCGCTACATTTTAGGAAAAGTCAATATGCAAACAACGACCTAAAAATTCCAAATCCATAGATTTTCTCAATTTAAAAAAAACGGCATGTTGATTTTTTCCCCCCTTCCTCAGACTTTAAAGTAACTTCCCATCCTCCATATACAAACACAAGTCGGCTTGACTGGGAAAAGTTTTCCATAGCAGCGCAGAAAAGTAATTATCCAAGATTAGGACGAAACCATTTGGAATTAACAGACAATTCCCAGCACTGCTTTCCACACAAACACCAAACTAAGGTCGAGCGGCGCGGCTGCTCTCCAGTAAAACCAGCTTGTGTGTCTTACCTCCAGTGAGAAGCTGCTATCTGAGAGGGAAGGTCAGGACCTCTCGGTGTGCAAACGGTCGCCGATCTCATTTGGCTCCAGCAGGACAGAGCGGCGCAGGCCGGCGGGAATAAATCAGGGACAGAGTAGCAGGGTAAAGAGGAGCTCCATGCAGGGGCAGAGAGGACTGTTCGAGCCGGGCCGGGTGGACTGCTTCTTTTGCCTCTCCCTGAATGAAAGCAATCCCTGAGACTGAATGGGTAATGAGATCTCGGCTCCTGAGATTTTAGCTTTCTTAATCATGTTCATAATTAATTCAAGAACATTGATAATTTCATTACATTCTTTTTGTCTTATCAATAAATGATGTGCCTGCACTTTTGGTCTTGTGTACGGAGAGGGAGAGAGAGAAAGAGAGAGAGGGAGAGATGCTGAGAGTAATACAGTACTACAGGCAAGAGGAGATGAATACGATACAAACAGCAAAGTGGTAATTATAATCTTTGACCAGGCCATCGGCAGCACAATATGAAGTCAAGTGGGCACTAATAATTAATAAGCCCTTATGCTGAGAGTGTGTTTGATTACAAGAAGCGTGTTTTGCATGTCTATATGCGTGCTGTACTGTCGCAATCTGAAGCGACTTTAAAAAAGTCCTACTTTTTCATTCTGGTTTCACAGAAGGGAGGCTTTATTTAATCCTCATCAAGATATAAGGATAAAATTTATATCAACGTGTAATTGGAAATGTATATCTAGTGTCTAATGGTTAGTTCTGTGATTATTTGTTTTTTATTTTTCATCAATTTTAATCAATTGTCCAGCGGTATAACAAATTCAATTCTTACATGTACAAACATTTATTTTTATTTATTTTTTTAAATACTGCAAATTTAAATAAATATCAAATTTAAAATAAATATCATTTCTAAAAACAATTCTAAAATAATAATTCTAATGAATTAATTAATTAATTAGCCACTGAAAATATATTACATTTTAAATAAATATTAAATAAAACTAAAAATTTTTAAAAGCAATAACAACTAAATGCTGTGTAAATAGCTTCAGGTGTAATACAGCATGTCATATTTCACCCCAGACATTCCTTTCTCATAATCTTAAAATGTCTTTTTTCCCCAAAGGCTGATTAACAGTTGCTGTGACTAACCTTTTTTTTCCATATCAGTAATTTTTTTTTTGTTTATTTTATTTTAAACCATCCTGTGGTTTATTTATTTATTTTTAACTACAAAACGTTTTAATATTCCAATAGCCTCTCAATTAAAAAAACGGCATAATTATAACAACATTAATTCTTTTTAAAATCCATAAAAAAATTATAAATTATCAAAACAATCTTTTTAAGATAATTGTTAAAAAATGTTAATATATTAATTTGCTAATTCTGTTTAAGTATTTTCAGATGGGATACAGCATGTCACAAGTATTTCATCCGAACAACTCATTTTTTTACAGGCTGAACTCAACAGATCAGATCCTGGACTCGTAAAGCTGTCTCCATGAATCCAATATTGCAAATATATATATATATATAAAAAGAAGTGATATAAAAAGAAAGAGATTATAAGAAAGAGCTTTCAGTCTCTGCAAAAGTTAATGAGGTTCTATGCATTTTTAATGGATCATTGTGACAAATTCACATCCAGCCACCTCTGTCTTAAACATGAGACTCTGTTATGCACTTTCATCTACTTTTTCTAAAAATCCATGTGCCACGAATGAATGAAATGAGGATTTTAAAACTGTAGATTCTGATATTGTTTTGTTTACATTTCCAAAGCTGAAGTAAATGAGATTGGGGCAGAAGGCGCGAGTACAGTAATTTGATGGATGTGACTGACCCCGTTTATTGGGCAGTGAATGATCAGCCTCAGTGGGCGGGTTAATCTGATAACAAGCATGGCCGAAATATCTCGTAAGGAACTAAACGCAATCACTCAGAGGCTGGTCAGCGCTCAGACTGGTGACTGTGATTGATACATAGACACACCATCCGTCCCTCGACAGGAACAAAACCGGCGACTTTGCTGAAACACAATGGCATTAGACAAGAGCTCCTGCCATGCACAAAAATAGGCCATAATGCAGGTGGACATAAAATATTTGAGATGAAAATGTCTTATTTACATGTGTCCCGTAAGATACGACTGCAAGGGAGCCCTAATAAAACTGGAGGCAAAAAGCACAAAATTTATCGAGGTCATTTTCAAGTTTTTTGCATTTCATCCGGAACACATTTTATGTGATCTATGCATGCCACTCATGTGACGTTTGAGTTTGCCCTTCCCAGAACAGATTGCCTCAATGCATGTAATGATGGCCCTGCCCAGCTGTGCTTCAGAGGGGCAGCGGGATGATAGTATTTCCATAATAATCCACCCTCGGCTCCCAGGGGCCCCTTGAGAGAGAGCTGGATGGAGGCAGAGGGTGTAGCGGAGCCAACGTCGGGTGGGGGCGGCACGAGCGAGTCGTGTGGCTGAAGCAGCCTGTAGGCAATGCAATAAAATCAGCGCACGCTGCTCCTCTCTGCACCGCGCTGCATGGCCCACCACTAAAACTGCACCCGCGGAGGAGAATAAATTTGAGGCTGGAGAGAGAAGAGAAAGGAAGGGGGTGCAGCACAGCTAGAGAGCAGACTTTCGTACTAATAATTGGGACGGCATCCCACGCTCCTCATCAGAGGAGTGTTTATATGCATGTATTCATCTTGTGTCTGGCTTTTGGCAGACTACAGTGGAATTAGGGGTTGTTTGTGCAGGATAGGGGTTCTTGTGTTTTAAACTGTGCTTAAGTGTTGGTCGATGTACGCACGTGGAAAATCGACGTCTTTGGTCCAATTAGATGCCTCTGTAATGTCTTCACTATGCTGTGACCACATGAAAGTGCAAAAGCAATAGCTATGTTTCCTTCACTCTGTTTGTATGTGCATTTGAAGATTCATATCAGAAATGAGTGATGAAAATGGCACAAAATTCACAAAAAAATGTTTATGCTCGCTTGACGTGGTCTTTGACTTGTGCGAAAAGAGGTTAATGAAAATAATGTACTTTTGATTATAGAGATATATAGTGCCGGTTCTACCAGAAAGTGATTATTTTGTTCTCTTGGATGGAAATGGTGCTTATTTGCAATTTTTTTATGCAATATTTCAATTTTGTGCATAAATTAAAAGTATAAACGAATGAAACGAACTGACTCACTCTGGGTGGCCAGGGTATATTTTGAGCAGTGCTGTCAAAGGATTAATCACATCCAAAATAAACGCTTTTGTTTACATAATACACAAGTGTTTAATGTGTATTTTTATTGTTATATGTTATATTTAAATACAAATGCATGCATGCATATTTAAGAAAAATATGTATTTAGATATAAAATTGTCAAAATATAGTTTACACTGTATTCATATGTATTTATATATGCATAATAAGTAAACAAAGTACACACACATGTATTATATATATATAAAAACTTGTATTTTGGATATGATTCATTGTGATCCATCCTTTGACAGCACTGTTTTTAATAGGTATTTTTATAGATATTTTATTTTATGTATTTTATCCTATTGTGAGAAGTTCTCCTGTGCCTACAAATATCTATTAGTGAATGAGACCCAACTAACGAATTGTAAAAGTTGTTTAACATCAAAATAATTACAGAAGTAATCTTTATGCAAGAACACATCCGGTGTGAACATTTCTGAGGATGTTTTTGCTCTTCCTTTGCAAGCTTTCTGACACATAACGGATAATTCCAGATGCCGTGAGCTTGCAAAACGCAAAGAACCGGATGCTGCTCCGACTTTTAAAGGGCAGGGTTGCGAAAGGGCAATGAAAGGTGTCTGAGCGGTGGAGGGGGCGTCAGCTGCGGCTTGACTGTGGAGGGAGAGCCGGGGCTTAGGAAAGAACCCCGCGGACAGCAGGGGCCCCTCATCTCCATGACACACTCTCTGGCACCGCAGCGATCGCGGTCAGGGGCCACACTAATCAATACGAGAAGCCTGCAGGAGTGCGGAGGGAAAATGTCTTAATGTCCTCAAGATGTGCACGACTGCAGGTTACACTCATTTTGGTTCTCAAGCCACTGTCATGACGTTGGTGTGTCTGTGTGTGTGTGTGAGGGGGATCAGGTGGGTGATAGAGAGAGAGGACAGGCTAATTAATGTAAGCATTTGCCAGTGATTAAGCTTTAAACAGAAAGGTCAGCTGAGCAGCGGAGCAAGGCCTGTCCCAGCGCCTTCTCTTAGGGCAGTCTAAACCTTTCCAGCTTAAATGGTAAAGATGCCATTTCACAATGGGGGAGCATGGGACACATGTAGGCCTGACACACGGGTCATTGGCTCACCACCCTCCATTACCCGGCCAAGGCAAATGTGCCGATCTGTGTCATTTAAGGGATGAAAAATAAGGCCCCGGACGAGATCAATAGATCCTGCGGTCCTCAACCGGCTGTGATTAATTGACTGTCACCAATTAATGGGGGAAAGATTACAAACCATTGTCTGAAGCATATGTGGGCAAAATACAATCTTTAGAGTATTGCAACCGTTCTAATAACATGATTTGAACTAGATTTTTACATGTTCACATGGAATAACAAATTAAACTTTTTAAACAAATTTCTAAAGTAATCTGTTCTTGGTTTTTCAAACATGCAGTTATGCATTTATCGTGACTATAACCATAATGCATTGTGTATAACTAAGTGGTTGCATAAATCATCAAAACATTATTATAAATTAAAATATATCATAATATACACTAACGTTCAGAGGTTAGGGGTCAGTAAAATTTTTTATATAAATTAGTATTTTCATTTTCATTTAGCAAGGATGCATTGAACTGTCAAAAAGTAACAGTTTTATAATATTGCTAAATATTTTTGTGTTCTTTTGTACATTTCACTCATCAAAAAAACGTAACAAATTAAGAAATAATAATGAAAATAATAAGAAATTTTAGAATGATTTCTGAAGCATCATGTGACACTGAAGACTGGATTAATAATGCTGAAAATTCAGCTTTGTATCACAGGAATAAATTGCGTTTTAAAATAAATCCAAATAGAAAACAGTTATTTTAATCAGTAATAATATTTCACAATATTACAGATTTGATTGTATTTTTAATTCAATAAATGCAGCCTTCATGAGCATAAGAGGCTTTCAAATACATTTAAAAACTAGTACAGACCCCAAACTTCAAACATCAGTGTGTAATATAACACATGAGTCAACAGTATTGAAAATCAACTCATACCTCTCTCTTAACTACAGAAATGGTGAGCTTCTCATCTCAGAATGGGTGGTTTTGTAGGCTCATGTGATGAGGTCTTCTGTGCTGGATGACTCATTTCACTGGAGACTTCGTGATGAAATGGACGTCTCTTGTTGACACAGCTCTTGTTCCACTTACGAACGATGAAGTGAGTAGCAAGCGATTTTTGTGTGTATTTCTGAGATGCTGATCTCACTGACAGGAGACAAAAGGGGAGGGAGGGGGTCTGTAAAAATAAGAAAACAAGGCAAATTTGTGTTATTATGTAAGCGCATGCTCAGCAATCTGGTCTTTGCTCACAAATGAGTGCAAACACTCTCCAGGAATGTTTGCACATTCAAATATCTAATTCTGAGTTTCAGACCTCCTGGCGTACAGTCAGAGCACTCATAGTCTAGACAAAGTCAAGTCGCCATGCGCTGTGTTGACATGAAAGACCTGCAACAAATGACAGTAATGTAGTCGCAGCACCAATAGTCCGCTTGATGCAATCAATGTACAACATTGTTTTGCATCAGTTCGATGCTAACGAAGTTATCTCACAAGCGCTCAGTCACTGGGTCTGTCATTATGGGATAATAAAGCCATCATTTGGCAATGACCAATGAATTATGAGATCAAATAAAAATGGAGTAAAACCTTTAAAGGTTTGCACTGTTGTGATATAACTCTTGAAACAAAGAGGCAAGATGCATCAGCAGAACAAGAGGGACAAATACAATTTTTACTAAATGAAAAAAGTATTTTGAATATTAGAAAATACATAAATTGGCATTAAGACATCTGATCACTTAAAAATTAAAAAAATTTTGCATGTCAGCTATCTCATTCATGAAAAATCCCCTTCAGGACACTTTTTGAAATGGATCTCAATACGATCACTCAGACGTCAGCCTCTGATTTCAGATTTAAGATGCATTTCAGCCAAGTGTAAATACATTTGGAATTGAATATGTGCATGAAATATAACACCACCACCAATAACAATAGTTATTATTATTATTTACAAATATTAGGCTACATCCACTAATCTAACCGTGCACTAATTATTATACTAATAGTACTACTAATAATAATTGTAACTTTTATTATTATTATTGTTAGTGCTTACTGAAAGCATACAATTTGAGATTTTATTCCAGAGTATTAATAGCCTATAGCCTACTATTTACTTTTATATTCGCTTTGATCAAAAATTCTATAAAAACAAGATTTATTACATAAGCACTTAGGTTCTTACTTCAGAAACGCATGAATAATTCAAGCTAACCGCTGAGGACGCGTTTCGTTATAGTAGTTTAGTACTCTGCGCTTGCCGTAGTCGCGTGCGCGGCTCGTTACTTTGTTTCTGTTGGAGGGAGTTTTGGATCATGTTTCGCGTGTGAGGACTAAATCATGGCGCAAAGTTTTCAAAACGTTACTCTTTCACTGACGTTGCCGATATCCTGCCAGATTTGCCTCGGAAAGGTAACAAACTTTCAAAACATACTTTAAATACACGACAGAAGTAAAATACACACACAGAAGCTTGTGCAGTGTGTGCGTCAACGTCATGTCTCGTCTTTGTTAAATTACCCAAATTATATTACAGGCATATATTTATACCTAACATAATGCACCGCTCTTTTATCTTGCATTATCTTGAAGACAGTGTGTAAATAGGTGCATATTACAGACAACAGTGTGTCTACAACTTACAGCAGCGATAGTTTTCCACAGTAGAACACACTGAGGCCAGTTTGTTTTCTCTCAAAACACAAAATAACGATACAGACCAGCCGGCACTGCTTCTGACTGTACACCGTTGCATTAAATGATGTATTTATTATTGAATCCCTGAAATATTCACTGAGAGT
>JAUMHQ010000105.1:191538-208600 GCA_032361165.1 Enteromius paludinosus | reverse complement strand
AGAGTGATGAAATAAAACTGTCCTGATAAGGTAGGAGCGTTAAAGTTGTATAAGATTCAGTCAGTGCAGACTATTTAACACATTTGCAAACAGTACTTGGCATGTCATGTATCGCCTGATTTGATTGGTCAGAGGTTAAGGTGGGCAGGGCAAATTGCTGATATAGATTCGCTCAGAGCAGGAAATAAGGAATACATATACATACGCATGCATTGTGATGTTGTGTTAAAAACATTTAATCAAACAAATAATTGTAATTAAATAGCCATTTGATTATTTGTTTACAATGGTGTTTTTGATGATTTATTATCAAGTTATTACTTTGCATCTCAAAGGTCCGTCAGCCAGTCATTTGTTGCAACAACCATGTGTTCTGCTCCAACTGCATCAAAGTGTGGCTGGAGAAGAGCAGTCAGTGTCCCACCTGTAGAGTGGCCATCACTCCAGAAAACCCCTGCAGAGAAATCATCGGTAATGTTAGCTCAATCATTGTTGTTAAAATAATACAAAGCTGGAGAACTAAGTTTTACGTGGGATGATAAGTGTGATTAAATTTCTTCCTCTGTGTACAAATGTATGTGTATTCACAGGAGCCACAACTGACTGTGAGTCCAGCGAGAGTGATTCTGTGAAGAGACGCCTCCGAAAGACTCGAGGGGAGCTGCTTTTACGAGAATATGAGGTACTTCTAGTCAAACGCACAGTGAAATGGTTTATAAACCCAATTTGTTTGCATTTCCTGTTTAGTTTAATGTGGAATACCCATTTTGCCATGTTTGAATCCATACCACAAAAATCTGCAGACTTCCCTCCAAAATAAATGCACAATTTGTTACAAATAAACCTGGCCTCATCATAACTTGAACTAGTAAGGCACGAGACTTCAAATTTGACTTAACATTATGTTTCTACACAATGTATCTGTAAGAAATTGTCCTACAGTAGCTACGCAACGAGAACCAGAAAGGTTCATTCACTGAGCTTATGAATCATCTGTCTTACAGGATGAAATCGAAACCCTCTTGAAAGAGAACGAGGACTTGAAAAGCAAAAACCTGAGCCTTGAGATGCAACTTAAGACGGCTGTGGAACCGAGCACGGTCTTGGTTCCTCAGAGTGAAACCAGTCCTGTCGACCCAGGCGCTCTGGAGGAGTCGGCCAATAAGCTGAGAGCTGCCAATGACCTCCACAGGAAGGTCAAACAGGACCTCGAAAGGCTAAAAGAAGTATGAATGTGTTTGCGTTTTTGAAAAATTGGTCAAAAAAGCGCATAAAGAAATATAGTCTGATACTTTAGCCATTTTAAGATACAATGCATTGACTGTGCTCATCTAACTCAAGCTATAATGTGTCATTTTTAGTAATCGACACTCTCCTGTGAGTGAATAATGCAAATTTTCTTATTTGAAATATTCTGTAGTAAATACATGAAATTAAGTGTTTGTAATGTGAGAGATTTAATGTCTCATTTGCCATTAAGAAACTATTAAATGTGCATACTTAAGAAAATAATATAAATAATAACTTATTTAAATGTACATGGCAAACCTTGAGATTATATATATATCTAGTATATGATTTTTGACTGACCACTGGAAATATGAGAATTGTGTTATTTGTGTCCTCTGCTTAAAAAAAAAAAAAAAAAAAACTATTCTGAAAGCAACATGCTTCTTTCCCTCAGGCTAACAAAACTCTGCGCTCCCAAATTTTTGACTTAATCCAGGAAAATATGCGCCTGAAAGCAGAAGTGGACAGCAGATCTCCTCAAAAGTAAGCACAATGTTAATAATATGATGTTTGTGAGGTGTACGACTAGCAATTTAAGTTATATTGAAAAATGACAACAACTATTAGTTTATTCATATTTATTTCGGTTGTGTTTATTTATGTTTAAACTGTATTGGTTACTCGGATGTAAAAATTGATCTTATTTGTGGTTTGTGAGGTTTGGCAGGTATACAGTCGCTGCTCTTGAAGCTAAAATTCATCAGTATGAGCGGGATGTGGCGCAGCTGAAAAGAGCTCTGGAGCGCAGCGATAAATACATCGAAGAGCTTGAAGCCCAGAACCATAGGGACGGCCCTAAGTCTGAAGGAGGTGTTTGTTCAAACGCTGCCTCAGGAGGGACTCCAAACGGAGGGATTGAAAGAATCGCCCAGATGCGAAGGAGCCTGAGTGAAATGGAAGAAACTTCTGTTTGCACAGACCTGGACCAAAAGGGTTCAGAGCTTCCCAACAACCACAGGCGCCTCCTGACAACATCTGATGTGTGCCAAAGGGTAGACTTTCTAGGAGGGACCTTGACTCCACAGAATGATGAACTCAAAGACGTTACGGTTCCCTCTACGCCCTCCTCAGCTCTCAGATCTCTGAGTTTGAAGAGTCCTACTGCAGTTTGTAGCGACCGAAAGTTAGGTCTCAAACCTCTCACTTACCTGAGAAGACTCAGCTTTGATGATTGCCAGGGCCCAACCAGTTCATCCTCAGTCAACCAAAGCCCAGGGTCCTTCCAAATCAACAAAGGTGCTGCTTTTGGTGAGAAAACCACTGTGAGTTTGAACAAAGAGGTCTGGATGGACTGCGGACCTGATCTTCCCCGTTTGGATGAAAACAGAGAAGAGTTCAAGCGCTCCGAGGACCCTGTGGGTAACAGTGAAGCTTGTATGGATGCGGCGTACTTGGACAAGATCTCTGAGCTGGACTCTATGATGGCTGAAGGTGAGAGCTCCTGCAGTCAGGTTTCTCGCCTTCCTCTGGCATTATCATCATCATCATCACCTTCATCACGATCTCCAGACTTCGATGCCACTCAAATACCAGAACTGGATTTCTGTAGCAACCTCTTGGCTGATCCTGGAGCAGCAAGAGAGCACCAAAACACATCTTTGACTCAGGAGGCCACCCGTCGTGATGCTGCTACCACTTCAGAGGAGGAAGCTTCAGTCATTGAGTTCAGTGACAGAGCTGGAGTTATGGTGGAAAATCCCACACAGCCCACCAAGCGCAAATGTCCCCCAGGATTGTCCATCTCCAGTCCATCGAAATTCTCAAAACTAAAGTAGAAACAGAAGCATCTCAAGTATTTTCCAGCATGGTCTCCAGTTTGATCCAATTCAGTGGGTTTATTCTCAGAGACTTTTTAGGAGTTCAACAAGATTTAACAGCCTTTCTTTCCATCAGAGCTTTTTATTATGAATTTGCCTTGCTGTTCATTATTATGAAAGCAGTGTGTGCTGGATGGTGTTACTGTATGTTATAAAAAACCATTTCAGTATCCTGAGGGGATAAGGTGTTAACATTTAGCTTTTCACTTGAAAATTTTTTTTTTCCTATGGAATTTGTGATTGTGCAGAATTATGTGGCATCTGAATAATTCTGTGTTTGAACTGTAGAAATAATAAATTATATCTGTGCAGAAGATTTGAAAATATTGTCATTTTCTGTTTTTCAAGTATTTTTGCATTGTTGTACTTGGATGTTGTCTAAATAAAACAACACTGTTATGCATACAATTTATGGTTTCATTTTCAAGTGGTTTAGTGTTATGACAAAAGCTGTGATTGTCATCATTTTAATAGTGGTGTATGCAAAAACATGTCTTTCTGTGTTTCATGGTAAATTATTCCTGCGTCATCACCGGAATACTAAACAAATCTATTTAATATCCACCTCCTTCAGTCTTTTAAAGAATTAATTAATGCTAGTGAATTAACACTTCATTAGCGCCAACTAGAAGCGTTAGGCGATTAAAAATGCATGCCGTGATTAGAGTTTAGTGAAATATACATGATAGTTAAAGTTGCGTAATCAATCAAGACAATGCCACCACGACTCGCGTTAACAGGAGCGAAATTCAAATATCCGAATGCAAATTCTGCTTCTGAAATTGATATAAATATTTTGATATCTAGAAATTTTCGGTCGTCTTTATATAATGTTTTTGTTCGTTTTTCTTCCATTGTATCCGTTTATTTTATTTATGATTAACGTTGCTTGGTAAATCAACGCGGAGCAGTCCATACTCAAACAGTAGCTGAATGGAAACATTTAGGCTTGCAAATTCTTCTGGAACTGAAACAAATAAATACGACATTATTAACATTCTGAATGCATTGATTTTTTTGGATTACATTATTTTTCTGGTTAAATATATATATTTCATTTTAAGATTTTAATAGATTTTATTAATTCATATAGGAACAATTATGCTTATTGTATGCGCACAAATAGAACAGTTATCTTAATTATCTTAAACGATTGCGTATTTTTATTGTACTGTGCTTTAAAAACAAATTTAAACAGCCCTCATTTACTTATGGAACGGTTATTAGCTGTTCCACTGTCACAATGTTTAACCCCACTACGTTCTGAATCGGGGGCGGCAGCGCGCAGGCGCGCAGAATCCACAGGTACATGGAAGGGAGCCCCCCCTCACCGTCTTTAGGCCGATTTACAGTTCGAGGAGGACATGAGACGCGAAGAGGCGCGATGAGATGAGATGAGAGGAGAGGAGGAGAAGAGAGTCAATCGCGCTCGTCTCGCGAGAATAGGCGAGGCTGCCGGACGAGATGTGAGGGACTCAGGTGTAAGAGCGCTCCTCATCCACACACAGCACAGCCAAACAGAGAGAGAGACACACACACATACACACACACTGCGGGCATCTCCTCTGTACCATCAGCAGCCGAGCGCCACCGCATCCGCCTGACTGCTGCGAGACGCCAGAAGAGGCGCCGCCGGACTCTCGCTTTTCTTTTGGCGCACTTTATCTGCGCCGGATTCCGCGCAAACATGATGTCCATGAACAGCAAACAGCCTCATTTCGCCATGCATCCCAGCTTACCTGAGCACAAGTACACAACTCTGCACTCGAGCTCGGAGGCGATCAGGAGAGCCTGTCTACAGACTCCACAGGTAAACGAGCTCCAAAACTTCTGCGTTTCTCCTCCCGCGTTCTTCTCCTGCGCGCGAGGAGGAGCGCTGGAGGCGCATATACCGCCTTAATGTTTTTTTCATGTATTCCACAGCAATCATCTGCACGCCTGTGATCTTTTCTGAAGGCATGCTCACTGAAGGCTCAGGCTTCAGCCTTTTTTTTGTATTAATTTTTATGACTGGAAGCCTCTTAAAAGGAATATTCTCTGTGTTATGTGTGTTGACACTATTCCCCAGCTGACATCTCCCCTTTCTTTCCATTTCTCTTTCTCTTCCCCCCGTCTCTCCGACTCTAAAAGCTCCAGAGCAACATCTTCGCCAGTCTGGATGAGACGCTTCTGGCCCGCGCCGAAGCTCTGGCGGCCGTGGACATCGCGGTGTCCCAGGGTAAGAGTCACCCGTTCAAGCCCGACGCCACGTACCACACGATGAACACCGTGCCATGCTCGTCTGCCTCCACCGTGCCACTCGCCCACCACCACCATCACCATCACCACCACCACCACCAGAACCTGGAGCCGCCAGACCTCATGGAGCACATCGGCTCGCCGTCGCTCGCGCTCATGCCCAGCGCGCACGAGGGGGCCGGCGGAGGCGGCGGAGGAGGCGGCGGCGGCGGGGGCTTGATCTCCACGTCGGCCCACCCGCACTCCCACATGCACGGGCTCACCCACCTGTCCCACCAGGCTGCTATGAACATGAACTCGCCACTCACGCACCACGGCCTCTTGCCGGGCCACCACGGCGGTGCGCACCAGTGCCTCGCCAACAACGGACTGCCCTCCATTAACGACTCGGACACGGACCCGAGGGAGCTGGAGGCGTTCGCGGAGCGCTTCAAACAGCGGCGGATCAAGCTCGGGGTGACGCAGGCGGACGTGGGGGGCGCGCTGGCTAACCTGAAGATCCCAGGCGTGGGCTCCCTGAGCCAAAGTACCATTTGTCGCTTCGAGTCTCTAACTCTGTCACACAACAACATGATCGCGCTCAAACCCATCCTCCAGGCGTGGCTGGAGGAGGCCGAGGGCGCCCAGCGCGAGAAAATGAGCAAACCCGACATTTTCAACGGCAGCGAGAAGAAGCGCAAGCGGACCTCCATAGCAGCCCCGGAGAAGCGATCTCTGGAGGCGTATTTCGCGGTGCAGCCCCGGCCGTCGTCGGAGAAAATCGCGGCAATAGCCGAGAAATTGGACCTCAAAAAGAACGTGGTGCGAGTATGGTTTTGCAACCAAAGACAAAAACAGAAGAGGTTGAAATTTTCCGCGGCTCACTGATGGACTATATTCTTCTAGGAGAAAACAAAACGAAACTGACTGACTTTTTGGGGACCAAGGAACATCGCTTTGGCTCAAATTGCGCGTGTGCTCATGATTAGTACCGTTTTATTTTCACAACTCGTGTTTCTTTTCACTGTACTGGTGAATGTGAAGTATGCAAATAACAGGTAATCCAGATGAACTACTTTTCTGCGGTTCAACTCTTCTTAGATACACCCAGCTTTATTATTTTCTCCCCTCCCCGCGATGAATGACGAAAAATAGCCATTGATGGATTACCTCATAGTTTAACTCTATCTTATTTATGTATGTATGTATGTATGTATTTATTTATGTTCGGCATATTTGTGTATTTATTCATTCGTACAGGGAACCGCTATATTTTTGATTATTAAACGTGTTTAACGCAGATCCCTTCTTCACAGTCTTGCTGATGAACTAATGTGATCATTCAGTGTTTCAAAGGTCTGCTCTGACGAATACACAAATCAGTAGGAAAAGAAAATGATACAGAGTCCCTTTTAAATAATAAAGGTGGCAACCACCGCTCGTATTTGTTGGAATTGCACTGAAATCTACTGTTGTTTAGATTGGTTAGATATATTCAAATGCTTTTGTATATATATATATGAATATACGTACAAATGACACTTGCTCACCGTGCAAAACTCGATTCCCGGTTTTTTATTTTCTATTTATTTGTATCAATATGGTTATTTTGGCAAATCAGAATTCTTCCTCTGCGGATATTAGTTAACTCGCATGATAAAGATGATTATACTTACATTCTAAAGAAAAATTGTCCTAAAGTAAAATTTCGTTGGTTTGTATACTTTGGTTTGCAGAGCAAACATTCTATGCATTGAAAGAAAAAAAAAAAACAAGCACTACATAGAGTATCTACTGGTAGACCTTTGTGGATGGTGTAAGTCACTGTTTAATGCCTGTTTTCACATAAAGACACAACGTTGTTTGTCGTGTTAATTGTTCCTGAGAAAAAGTTGTAATGATTTTTATTTTGTGCACAAGTATGTTTACAAACAGCGGCCACGTGCGCATCACGAGACGTCTCACTCTGTCATACCTGTGCACCTGTCCAACAGTCTGCTGTCTTACCATCTTACCATCCAAACTTTTCTCCATTCTGTAAGCCAAATCCAGCTGCAGGGACACAAGTCCCGGCAATCTTCTAAATAAACGATGGAAAATCAAAGTCGAGGCTGTCATTGAGGTGTACTGGATGATAATCTTATTCCACAGCACAGACAGACACATTTTTCCTTCTCACATATACTCAGCCTATTATTTACATTAACACGTCAACGAGAAATGTAAAATGTATGCATTATTATTATTACAATTCAAAAATATCAGCACACACCCCCTGCTATCTACACCGGTTCTTTTTTTTTTTTAAATAGTGCACAATTAAATTTAATTTAATATAGCCCACATAAAGAATTCGTTAAATACTTATAGAAAAACGGCGAAACGAAGAATTCAGAAAGTTGAATGCCATAATTAAAACATAGGCTAATTGATAATTAACATAGAATGGCACGAAAATGAAAAATAAATAAATAAATGATTAAAAATAACGCAATATTAGCCCAACCCTCGTTTGCTTTGAAAGAGAAAATCGATCCAATAACATTTCGCCCTTCTTTCTTTCTTTCTTTCTTTCTTTCTTTCTTTCTTTCTTTCTTTCTTTCTTTCTTTCTCTTATAGTGGTTTGATTGGCTTCCTTATCAGCGCACATCTTTGATATACAGTCATTACTCTGGAAACATGCATTATGTATAAATTTTATTTCTCTTCATTTCCATGATCTGACATTCTCAGTCTAGACTGTGCATTCCGTCAGGCCGGTAAAAACAGTTCCTTATCACGAAATTCAAGTTTTTAACAGTTAACAAGAAAAAGTCTTTAAGTTTAACATAATAAATTCCAGACAAAATAGAAAATAAGAGACAAGACGGTCTATAATAATAATAATAATAATAAAAGTGATAATAACAAAAATAATATTAGTGATAATTTTTTATAAATGTCGCACTATTTCGGCTATGATTCTACTTGAACATTAAATTTAAATACCCTTACTACGGTTTATTAAATAATTCATGCTCTGTGGTTTGGAAAATTAATAAACGGAATACAACAAGACACTAATTAAAAAGCTCGGTAATTGTTATCGGCGCCCTAATGGGATGTTAGTGTGTCAAACAAATGGAATTTTTGGCCATGCAAGTGTCTGCTAAATGAGGTAACATGAGTATTACATTAGATCTCAATCTGAACTGCGATTCCATATCCTCCTATAATATGTCAGAAGAAATTCTGCGTATTATTTCCTCAGAACAGGAGCGAAGGCGGTTTTTTTTTACACAGCCGAACTGACAATAAACATTTAATGAAGCCTGAGACCAGGCCGTCTCCAAACAGTGTCTTTTATTCACCCTTACAATGACTAAAGAAAGGCGTCTAATTTCAAAAGTTTGTTTATTCATAAAATATGACACTGCAGATCTTTCTCGCTGTAATATTGAAGAAAAATTCCAGGGGGGAAGGGGTGGGGAGCTTTACATTTTGCTGCCTTTAAAAAAGATATGTTATATGTAGGTGATGCAATATTAATCGCGCTTTGCTGATATAAAATGCAATATTTTCAGACAGCTATCGGGGTTTTTCAGGGAAGCACTTGATGAAAGCAGGTCGCAGCTGCAGTGCTGCTGGAGAAAGAAACATTTATTGCTACTGTTTGGCTTTTGGCAACGAAGAGAAGAACGCAGTGAGTATATGGACATTTTCTTTGGGAAAGAATGACTCGTTTCATTTGACTGGCATTACTATTCTCCCGATCTAGACGTGCATTTGGATTATTTCATAATTCGACGCTTTATTGGCGTGACAGCTTATTAAGAGAGAGCAGGTTTTTCAAGTTCTGCTTTAGTTTATTAGTTTGTGTCATCCGACAACGCACACAACAGTTTTAATTTGTTTTCTGTTTTGTAATAATTTCCACAAACGAATATTAGTGGGAAGAAATTAGAATTTGCAATTGAAGTTATTTTCATTCGGCTTTATTCAGTTTTGAGTTTTCTTTTCTCACTATAAAATGTTGTGTTAAATAATATCACAATATATTTATGGGAAGAACTAAATTAACTCGTTCATTAACGTCAAATGAATTATTTAATATCAATGCATCAACCAGACTAGAAAAAATATACAATATATACATTTACAATTAAGTCAGCTAGAAAAAGCTCGCTTTTACAGACTTTATAATAAGTTATCCTTACATTTCGATCATTTAGTTATATATTTAAGCTGTGTACGATTTTATCAAACACAAAAAGCGCTCATTTCATTTCGCTAATTCTCCCTTTTATATCAAATTTAAAACTTCCTCTAAAACTACATTTTGCTTGCGTTGGACGCCACCGAAAAGCGCAAGCGCCATATTTCAGCACCACGAACAGCTCCCTCGCAGATTGAAGAGTAATGCATTATTGAGAGTCTATATCAAACAGCTCTAGGGTGCTGCTGTCTTTCTGCCTGCACTAAAGCCTCTAATATGTTAATGGCCGGAGGGGATGCCGCAGGTACAGATCCCAGCTGCTTCATGAGCCATATGTCAGCCGGTTTGCCTCATGGATCTATTAATCAAGAGATACTTCATCAACACAACTCAACAGCATCCCACCCTCAAAGTTCAGCTGCTACAAACAGCGACAAACAAGAACACCGGCTAACCCATTTAAAGCAAAAAGAGAAACACTCTGCGGATGGATGTGAAAGAGAAACAACAGGAGCAATTGGGGGAAGTTAAAGATGTGAGCTGTGCTGTTGTATAGGTTTTTTACACGGTTAAATGGATAGATTAATAGAGCAGTGAGAATATTTGATCAAATCAAATTAGCATTAACTTTTGAAAAAAAAAAACAACAACACCCTTTTTCATCCAGGATTCAACCCATACAGATAATACTGATTTTAACTATTTTTAAAAATATGTATTTTTTTTTTTTTACTGAGCAGAATAGATCAAATCCACTTCATTAAAAACTATTCACATCATATTTATGCAGGAGAGCCTCCCTATTGGCCTACAATGATCAAATTTGTGTGGCTAAAATCTGAATTACTTTACTAAAGAAAACTCATTTTCATTAATGCAAAAAATTTTTGTTATTCACATGATTAATGACAATGTTTTTTAACACAAATAAAATAAAATAAGCAAATAATCTGACTGTATGATGGCATTAACCATTTATTTTTTAAACATGTAATTAACCACTATTTGGCCACTAGCAACCAAAGCAGGCTGTTTTATGAGAAACACGTGCACACAGAGCAAACGCACGGCTCTGTATTGGTTATAACAATGTCCATGAAGGATGGCCCGTGGACGGAAATGTCAAACAGGGGGTTGGGAGAGAGCGAATCCTCCGGATCTGTGTTCATTTCCAACTTGTATTTATTCAGTGATCTTCAGCATCTCGCCAGCGACGAGGGGAGGCAGGCTGTTGACACAACGGCATATTTCAATCACAAGGGGTTCAGAGTCAGACCAAAAAGCTATTTGTTTAATAAATCCACCATTTAAGTTGAAAAATATTTGATAAGCAAGGCGGACCCCCCTCCAAACCCGCAGCATTTACTGCAGCTGAGAGGAAATAGAGGTTAAAGTCTTTATGCAGATCAAAACCTGCTCGGCTCTCTGCATTTATCTGCGCATCAAATGCTGCTCTGTCACAGACAGGTCGACTCCAGAAGAGAACGCACCCTTCAAGAACAAACTGACAGAAATTAAAGAGCCAGCAAGGTTCCTGCCAAACAATATCCAGCTATAGCTTTAAGCTCGTGAGAATTGTGGCCGATCCGACTCTCCCATTGGATTGTTAGAGTAGCTGTCAGTCTGTTTCTTTATGACGGGCTGTATAAATGTCAAGTGCTTTCTCTCATCCTGTCTCTTTAACGCTCTCATGGCCCCGGGCCCTGCACTTTTTGACCTTCTATTGAACACACTCGCCCCTCATCATTATCCTCATTTTGCCTCTGGAGTTCATCGTTTGTTCCAGCAATCCCTCTTCACCAAAGCATGGAGAAATTTACAAACCAGCTCTGGGTGACACTGTTTACAAATGGGCCCTTCACATGGAGTTTTGAAGCCATTTGATTGCACAGAAAGCGTGGAAAAAATTGTAGAGATTATATTATACATCTCAAATCAGTTTGAAAAAAAAAAAAAAAGCAAACATGCTTTCCTAGGAAAATAAAAAAGATGCCTCAGTGGTTTCTCCTAGACAGCAGTAAGATGCATTTGGAACAAATGGAGACTTTTGCTACTTTTCAAACCCCAGTAATTTAATACGTCTCTCCTTGCAAAAGAGATCTCAACAGTGTCCACAATCAAAATAGTAAAATAAGGACACATTTTTCTTCAAACAGTCTATCCAAATTGATTTTATAGCTCTATATTCTCACTTTATCTTAACAGTTGTCTCATTGTGTCTATCTGAGACAATGTATTAAATAAGGAAATAAGTAAGTAAGCAACTAAGTATAGAGAAAAATGTGGAGACTGTCAGATTCTTCTGAGAAAAGGACGCCATTCATTTCTTATGTCTCTTCTTTTGAGATCACAACAATGTCTCAAATGTCTCCTAATGATCTAAACTAATTCATTTTAATGGATATTCTCATGTTATCTTAACAGTTGTCTAAGTTGTGTCTGTTTTTATATCTCAGATGTAATCTCAGTGTTCATGCTCAAACAAGTCATATTTGAGATCTCAATTAAGCTATGAATGAACGAATTTCCTGCTACATGTACAAAAAGTTTTCAGTTTTCAAATCAGATAGATACAGTCGATAAAAAATGATTTAAACAAAATTTTTTATTAGTAATTATAATACAGTCAAAATTTGATCACTACATCATAACATCCGTCTCATTTAATATTTTTGCTTAATACTGCTGAACAATTGATGATATTATCAAGCGTTACTCTCTGTAGAGAGACATCAAACAGCTGTAGCAGAAACTTCTCTACATGGGAAAAATAGGCAGCTGATCATTTATCCCAATGAATGGCTTATCGATCACAGATGTCTGCACGCAGAGGTAAAGATAGCCCTAATGCGATACATTATGCATGAAACATATCCCAAACAAGATCTGACAGGACGGGCCAACACTGTGTCACTATAAACTCATTGAGTCGTCACATTTCAGTCTGGATAAGCGTGAACCGCTGATGAATGATGGAATATATTCATCAGCCCGAGTCTAGTCGAAGTTTGAAACTTTGTTAGGGTTTTCAAGGCTTAAAGGCTGTATGTGTGTGTGTGTGTGAGCATGGGTCGGCTGAGATGGAGACTGAGTGTGTGTGTGTGTGTGTGTAGATAATGAGAGAAGCGGCCTGGGCCACCCCTGTGCTCACCACCACACCATCAAATATTCATCAGTGTTGATTAAACAAGACACCGGCCGCAGATCTGGTGGCACTGCGCTAGAACGTCCAACCATATGCAAAAAGAGGAATGAAATGGGATGGAATGTCCTGCAGTCTGAGGTCAGCAGGTGGACGTGACATCAGAATTACTGCAGCCTCTCAGACATGAGGCTGATGAAGATGATGGTGATGAGAGAGGACAGGAAATGAGAGGAGGTCATGTGAGAGCAGATGAGAGATGAGCGCTCCAAGAAAATGTTTAGAAAAGAGAGCAGATAAAATCAGGAAAAAGGACAGACAAGAATAAAAACAAAGAAATTAAGAATCTTCACAAAGATAAATTTTTAAATAAAACTACAGTTCACAGTGACCACAGCTGTGAAGTAAATGTGAAATTAATACACGTTTTGAACTTTCTATGTATTAAGCCATCCAAATATGTATCATGTTTTCAGAAAAAAATTCTCGAGGATCATGTCAAGACTAACTCAGCTCTGCATCACTGAAATAATTCACATTTTAAAATAGAGTTAAAAGTTTTTTTATTGCAATTTTACTGCATTTTTGACCAAATAAATGCAGACTTGGCGAGCAAACCCAAACTTTTGAATGCTAATGTATTTAAAATATAAAACAATTTGCACTGATTCTTGTGTATGTGCTCATTTAAAATTATATATGCATGTACATCGTTTCTCCAGAAGGTGGCGATAAGTGACTATCTTTGTGAGTCAGACATTGAATCATTTACACAACTAATTCATTTAAACACACCGATCCATTTAGGGAACAAAAGAGGTGACTGTATTTATAAGTGCGTTATTGAGTCATTTATTCAAATGATTTGTTTACACAATGATTTATACAAGGGATAAAACATGATCTATCTTTATGAGTCTTTATAAGTCACTGAATCACTGACTAAACTCTGATCCAGAAACAAAACAAGTGACTCTTTATGAATGAAGTAACTGACTCTGATCTTTTTCAAGCTTAGCAGATATGGTCATTATGACCTGTAAAAAAGATGTATTAATATTCGACATGTAATGAACCTTTTGATATACAGCCCTAGTCACAAACAGCAGGTGATGCATTTGATTTGCTGTGGTGAAGAGTAAAGTTTTTAGGCATTGATGATTTAATTGAACTGTTTCTTTAAGAAGAACGCAGTGCAGGAGAGGATCGGTGAACTTGACAGGACAGGAATAGTGGACTAGATTGGGGGAAAAAATGAATTGAAAAGAAGAAGAGAGGAGAAGAGAGAGGTCACTCCCGAGCACATTAAATATTTCATGAGATGTGTGGTTCAGCAGAGACAGGAAAGAGCTTGGTCAGAGAGGTTAGCCCAACTCATTTACAGCACCGGAGAGAACGAGAGAGAGAGAGAGAGAGCATTAAGATGTGTGTGTTTTAGTGCTGTCACTCAGCACTCAATCATACATCACAACACTTGTTTGCTATTTGTGTGAGAAAACATCTCAAAATATGAAGTTTGAACTGTCTGAGCGGTTTGACTGGTTATGCATAAACAATCATTGTTTCAATCACTTTAAGCATTAGTGATCTGAACAAACCTCTAACAATACGTATTAAACATCTCTGTGTAGCTCATCCTGCACTGTTTATGTTACGAACACGAATCAGTCCAGAATTCATGCATTTGTTGAAAAGACATGCTGTTACTCCATTAAAGTGACAGTTCACCCAAAAATGAAAATTCTGGTATCGTTTACTTAACCCTCAAGTCATTCCACATCTATATGACTTTCTTTGTTCTGCAGAAAATATAAAAGAAGAAATTCTGAAGAATGTTGGTGTCCATTGTATGAACAAAAAGTACAATGGGTGTCAATGGGAACCAAGATAGGTTGATTAATAACAATGTCTTCTCAAATATATTTCTTTCTCCTGCTGAACACAAAAGAAGATATTTTGAAGAATGTTTGCCATTGACTTCCATAGTATGAGAAAAAAAAAAAATACTACAGTATGAAGTCAATGTGGAGCAGAGTGGGTGAACTCTGCTTGTAAGTCATTTCTAGTGTCAAGAATATTGGGCTCTTTTGACTCGGATCAGTAAACAACAACCTGGCAATGCCCAGGCAACCACACAGAACACCCTAGTAACCACATAGCAACTGAGAACTGCCATCAAACAGCAATGCTCTGACAACCATCATTCATATTTTCTGTATAAAATGTAAAAACGGTGCATGAATTTAATGTTTACTAAATTTATCAAAGATTCTTCTGTTTTGTTTGTTGAACTCTGTGACATCGTTCATGAGTCTGTGCATGAATTCATATTCTGTGCATGAATTATTAAATAACAATATTTTAAATATTTGGGTGGTTATTAAGGAGATGTTTATGAATAATTTATTATGTCTCCAGTGTCAGCAACAATGTTTGTTTTGATCTGTGACAGTTTGTGTGTCAGGACATTTATTTTGAACTGACCCATAAAAATATCGCTACAGTATACTGTATGTGTAATGTATGCATACTGAAAAATAAACATCTTAAGGCCAAAATAAATGGAAGTGTTTTTTTTCTTAATGTATATTATTCTAAAATATTTCAAAAATGACTGAATAAATATCAAAATGATCTTAATAAAAATGTAAGAACAATAACAAGAGTAATAAAAATAATAGTAATAATAATCAATCAATAAATAAATGAATACACAAATAAATTAATTATTTATTATACAAATTATTACCATTGCAAATATATAATAAAATGCAAAATAACATACATTTAAAAGATCTGTATAAATATTTATAATAAGATTGATAATAAATAAGCATTAATTAAGTAAATTAATATTTACAGCAACATTTCATAAGCTACACAAGAGCAAATATTGTTCTTAATGCACATAAATCACAATAAAATAATATTTATTTATATTTATAAATAATAAATTATCGAGTCATTGATTGATTGATTTTGTATTCAGTAATTAAGTAGAGTCTGTATAATTTACAACAACAACAAAAACAAACAAACAAACAAACAAACAATAATTTGCTTGTGCTATGGTTTGTTCTTCTTTAGGTATAACGTGTGGGTATTTGTGAACCCTGTGAGGGTGGGTGAGTGTGTGATCTCATTAACATCCTGCTGCCAGACTGAAATATCATCCATTAGATCCTGTTACACATTACTTGACACACACACACAGGTTTACACTCGAGATGCTCAGATAAATCTTTGAGCAGTTCCTCTACGGGCCATTGTTCCAGTGCACGTTAAACACACATTAATTCTGACAAACCCCTCAGACTGCACACGTGAAGGAAATCTTTGGCCAAATATAGCACCACTTTCCCAGCAGTCCTTTGCACCTGCAACACCCTGAAACACACTCACACACACACACACACACACACACTGCTGCAGTTCATTCCCAGTCATTTTCGTCTTGTCTTATCAGCCCGTCATCCTGACAGACCATCATTGATTAGCATGTCGGTTCTATGTCTGGAAGAGACGGCCGCGGGTCATCGGGAGTGAGAACTGTCTCTAACCAGAGCCCACCAGGGACACCTCGAGCCCCCCTGATGTCTGAGAATGACAGGTAAGGCTGGAGCCCCGGTGAGCTGGATTTGCTCTCACGCTCTCGCAACACCGGCCCAATCCTCCCGTTAGACCGGTCAACTGATCAAGCTGTCAGGGTGAAGGCAGGAAATGAAGGTGAATGAGAGGTCAGACTGGCACCAACAACATCATCAGTGGACTGTCTGATATACGCTACACTCAGTGTCTGACAGACTCATTAATGCAGAAGTGTGTCAGAAGTTCTGCATCACTATTGTGGCATTAAATGGAATTGCACACAAGTTTCCAGAACACACCCCTCATCTGCCATTGGCCAGCTAAACACATAGCCCCACCTGGCAAAAGTTCAAAAAAGTCATAGCTCGGATGTAAGGGATCCCGAGTGATTTTCTGAGCCCTTTTCCTCACTCTGGATGTGTACAGTTCTTGAAGGGTGGGCAGGGGTTCACCAATGATCCTTTCAGCAGATCAAACTGTCCTCTGTAGTCTTCTGATGTCTGATTTTGTAGCTGGGCCAAACCAAACAGTTACAGTATAGAAGTACACAGGACAGACTCAATGATGGCGAACGAGTATAACTGTTTCAGCAGCTCCTGTGGCAGCCATGATGATTAAGCCATGGAGTTTGTAGTTACATTAAGATGAATCAATTATTAGGCTGGTAACAAATTTTATTAAGCTACTACTATGACTGGGGTCAAAATTCACTTAGTTGCATTTAAAGGAACAGTTTAGGCAAAAATAACATTTCTGGCATCACTTACTCATGTCGCTCCAAATACTTTGTTTGATAATTTGGGTTCAGAACTG
>JAUMHQ010000105.1:153296-183476 GCA_032361165.1 Enteromius paludinosus | reverse complement strand
ATACTAGAAACATGGCTTTCAAATGAAAGATTGCTATCAAACAGCACACCTAGGTTCCTAACTGATGAAGAAGAACTAACAGAGCAGCCATCAAGTGTTAGACAGTGGTCTAGATTATTACGTGTGTGGTTTTTAGGTCCGATAATTAACACCTCTGTTTTTTCAGAATTTAACAGTAAGAAGTTATTTGGCACAATAAAATATTTTAGTGGCATTTTTAGAGTATTAAAAATACAAACCCTCGCTAAGAACTCTTACTGAGAGAAATTCAACATAAGTAATAAGGTCAATGAGACAGTCAGCTAAGGGTCGAAGTACTTTTGTAAATTATGACCATAAAAGTATTAATTTCTCCTTCATTTACATTCATATTTATTTTACAGCCCTACAGTATATGCTAAATAGGACAGTAAGATATGAAAAACAATGATACACAATGGCTAAAGACATATGTCATATAGAGGAACAAAAGATTGGCCATGGTGACAGATAAGGTTGGTGGAGACACAAGTGCATAATAAGAGTCCAGGGATAGTAATGGAGACATGAAACACAATGGATGCTTGAGTGCCATCCAGTGTCTCTCACTGGCACTTCCGGCGGGGACACCCACCTAGGTGGAGCAGACGGCGGAGATGCCAAGCAGGGCAGACCAGACGGTGGAGATGTCCACCAGGGCGGACCAGACAGCGGCGAAGCCCTCCCAGGTGGAGCAGACGGCGGAGACACCCACCAGGGCGGGGCAGACGGTGGAGACGCCCACCCAAGTGGCGTGGGCAGTGGAGAAGCCCACCTGGGTGGAGCAGGCGACCTGATCGCAAAGAGGAGCAGAAAGAGGTTAATGGTGGCCTCTATGGCAGAGATCGTACCTGCGTCTGGCTCGTGGAAGCTGGTTCCCATAGCCCGGGCAGGTCCGAACGAGAGTCCTACAGAATCCGTGGCCGGTTCAGGGCTGAGTGAATGTTCAATGGCCTCATTGGCCAGCTCAGGGCAGGACAAAAGTTCAGTGGTCTCCGTAGCCAGTTCGGGGCAGGATAATAGTTTAGTGACCTATGTGGTCGGTTCAGGGCAGGACTGTAGTTCAACAGCCTCCAGGGTGAGAGCTCTATGACTTCCGTGGTCAGAACTGGACAGAACGACGATACTCGGATGACTGGGTCTGGAGTTTGCGCAGCCACCAGCAGAAACTCCAGGAAAGCTGTGGGTCCAAACGATACCTCCATGGGTTGTGCAGCCTCCAGCGAAACCTCCAGAGAATCTACGGCCAGAACCAACATGTCTGGAAGCTGTGCAGTCACTGGCAGAACCCAAGGGGAAACTGGACCACTGGCAGGTTTTGATGGTTCAGGCCACGGCGAATCAGGATCAGTGGCAGGCTCTGGCAGATCAGGCCATAGCGGATCAGATTCACAGGCTGGCTTAGGTGGATCGGGCCACGGTGCATCAGGATCACAGAGGGGTTCAAAGAGAGAGCCTTGGGCAGTAGATGACTCAGGAGCACACTTGAGTGTAGCATGAAACTGAAACTCAGCAAATAATCCACAAAGAGACATGAGAATTATATCTGTAGAAAGCTTGATATGTCTAATATTACACTAAGACAGTCTAATCGAAAACAAATATTAATGAGTGACTTACCTTTTTCCTATTTGCAAACGAGTACATGGGATGAGCCGATGACCGCAGATCCGCCCACACCAGCGACCAAGAAATGGATGGCAGGCTGCGTCATGCACCGCGAGGTCCCCCAAGAGACACCCCGAGTCACCGTGGAAGTGCGTGGGATCTAAAAAGCTGTACTGGACTCTGGAAGCAGCATCACCCTGATGAGGCCTGATGTACTGTGACCCCGGACATCGCTAAAAGGTACGCTCCCAGTGACTTGTGTACACGGTGATACCCAACATGTGCCGACATGCTCTGTCGCCATAAAGAAGGGAAACACCAAAAGCAGGGTTGTAGTTGGAGTAGTCAAGGACTTACCTGTAGCGTTTCTACTGGGAGGCGATAGGCCGGGGTGACCAGCACGGCGCAGTCTGCTAAGCCACCCAGACGACGACGTCGGCCATCCCGGGGAGCCAGACCAGCCTTCATCACAACAGACAGTGGGAGAGATGGTGAGTCCCCCTCTCGTGATACTAATGTCTTCTTTGATGTGTTACAGCAGGTCGCGGGAGGGTGAGAGTTTGGGATTGCACAACGTGAGGATGACAGACTCAAGCACTGTTGGAAACAAGCCCGGGTCGTGGAGGATCAGGAAGTCCAGCCAGCCCCTCACCCTCTCCCGCATTTCATCGTCCACAACGGCCTATTGTACTGTGTCGCCCAGAGGAGGGAGGAGGAAAAACGACTGTTGGTGGTCCCACACACCAAAACGGAGAAAATATTGGAGCTGGCACATGCACACCCAATGGCTGGACACCTCGGAGCTGCCAACACGGCCCAGCGGATCAGGGACTGTTTTCACTGGCCCGGCATGGAGGCAGAGGTGAAACGATTCTGTGCTTCCTGCCCGACATGCCAGCTCACCACTCCAAATAAACTTCCCCCCAGCCCTCTCATCCCTCTGCCTATAATTGGGGTGCCCTTTGAGCAGATCGGTATGGATCTCATAGGGCTGCTGCCAAAATCCAGCCGGGGTCATGAGCTCATCCTGGTTATCATCAACTATGCGACTTGGTACACGGAAGCCATCCCACTTCGCAAGGCCACCTCAAAGGCGATCGCCCAGGAGCTGTTCCTACTAGCCAGTCAGGTAGGGATTCCATCAGAGATCCTGACTGACCAGGGGACCCCCTTTGTGTCCCGGCTAATGGCTGACCTGTGCCGGCTGCTGAAGGTGAGACAAATAAAAACTTCTGTCTATCATCCCCAGACAGACATCTTGGTGGAGCGCTTCAACAAAACCCTTAAGAAAATGCTCCGGCGGGTGGCTTCCGAGGACCGTAAAGATTGGGATCAGCTCCTAACATATGTCCTCTTCAGGATCAGAGAAGTACATCAAGCGTCGACTTGTTTTACCACCTTCGGGCTCTTATTTGGACACCAGCCCCGGGGCCTATTGGATGTTGCCAAAAAAGCCTGGGAGCAGCAGCCGGCACCCCATCGAACGGTCATTGAACACGTCTGGGAGATGGGGAACAAAATAGACCATGTCATACCATTAGTCCAGGAGCACATGGTCCAAGTGCAGCAAGCCCATGGGCGGCCCAACCGTGGGAGTTCAACCCAGGCGATCGAGTAATGGTCCTGTTCCCCAATGCCACCTGCAAATTCCTGGCGCAGAGGCTGTACACTGTGGAGGAGAGGGTAGGCCTAGTAAATTACTGTGTACGACAGCCAGGTCGAAGACACACCAACCAAATCTATCATGTGAATCTGCTAAAAAACGCTGGGTAGGGGACTCTCACTCTCTCTCAACCCGTGGTTGTCGACGCAGACCCCCACCTTTCGGCCGCCCAGAAAGCAGAGCTGAGGCACCTGGTCAGTCAGTACCAGGATGTGTTCTCAGAGTCCCCGGGCCACACAGATGTCATCCAGCACGAGATCATCACTAGCCCAGGAGTCGGCCCTACCGATTTCCCGAAGCCCGTCGGCAAGGTGTTGAGAAGGAGGTTCAACAAATGCTCAAGCTGGGGATAATCGAGCCATCCAGAAGCCTGTGGTCCAGCCACATTGTCCTTGTCCCGATGCCAGATGGCAACCTCCACTTTTGAAATGACTACAGGTGCCTTCATGAAATGTCCCAGTTTGACGGCTACCCAATGCCCCGAGTGGATGAGCTGCTGGACCGTCTGGGAAGGGTCCGGTATATAACAACTTTAGATCTGACCAAGGGATACTGGCAGGTCCCCCTGTCTGACACAGCCAAGCCAAAAAACGCCTTTACAATGTCGTCAGGACACTGGCAGTACCGGGCCCTTCCCTTCGGCCTGCACGGATCATCCTCCGGCCTCATCAAGAGTATGCAGCGGCTTACATCGACGATGTAGTGATCCACTCAGAGGCATGGGAGGATCATCTGGAACAGGTTTGAAGGGTGCTGTCTGAGCTCAGGAGGGCTGGACTTACTGCCAGCCATTGCAAGTACTATCTCGCCCAGTCCGAAGTGAAGTACCTGGGGTTCACCATCAGAAGAGGATTCGTCAAGCCTCAAGAAAAAAAAGTCCAGGCTGTCAAGGAGACTCTGCAACCAATCCAAAATCCCAGGTACAAGCTTTCTTGGGGTTGGCGGGATATTACCGGTGCTTTATCCCCAGCTTCTCCTCCCTAGCTGCCCCTCTTTCAGACCTGACCAGGAAGGGGCAACTAGAGAAAGTTCGCTGGACGGACCAGACAGAGAAGGCGTTCCAGGCCCTCAAGAAAGCTGATTTAAAATGTAGCCATGTGCATTAATATTGAAGGAGAATGTGATATTCTCCTGGTTTCACAGGCAAGGCTTAGTCACAAACTAGTCACAGACTAAAATGCATGTTTGAACTGCTTCAACTGAAAATATCTTTGTAACACTCAGTAACGAGGCAGGAAGCTGAAGTAAGAAGTGATTGTTTATGTACAGTGTATATAGAAAATGGAACAGATTAAAAGAAACCAGAGTCTCTGAAGGATCCACTGATGATGATAATTATCAGTTGAATGGAAAAGTAGTCTCTGATTTGAAGCGCTGAATGGCTAGATGTGGTTTATTTCCACAGATCCCTAGTAGCGTGCAGTCTTCTGTGAACCAGAAGAGCGGGCATCGAGAGGCGGACTGGCGCTTCGGGCTCTGTGGAGACAGGTAAATATGAGAGGTGAGTATAGGCAGGTAATTAGATAAAGCTTTCTCACTCAGTGATATCCCGCTGGTTGAAGTGGATAGGATTTCCTCCAAGAGGTGAGTAAGAGTGGTAATAATCCTCAGTTCCCTTCCATAGGATATGTAGGATGTCGTGGGAAACGGAGACAGCAGTAAGACAGTGCTGAAGCAGACAAACTTTGGAAATATATAACAGATAGTGAAGACAGCCAGGCAATGGATTCCATAAACATGAAGGCAGGTAAACATGAATGGATTTAACTCAATCGCCGCCCAGGAGTGAATGGAACTGTGGGTTCTTATATACAAGCTGGTGAGATTGACTTCAGGTGTTGTTAATCAATAATCAGGTGATTGAGAGTGCGTGTGAACGGCTGCACTGGGATCTGCCCACTGATCCCTGCTCAGTCACTTTGACAAGCTCCCAGTCACCTGCCTACTAAGTGGCAGCACCTGAGCAATTAGAGTCACTGGTTAAAAGCCTCTCACACCAGAAGCACGAGGGCTGAGCTCGAGGTAACATCACTAACCTGTACACCTCTGCTTCTACTCTCTTCCATGCTGTCATCTGCCACAGTATGCTTCAGCCTGCCTTGACCAGTTCCAGCCGTACTCACCTGCACCTCGATCCTCACGCACAGTGACCTACCCGTATGTACTGTATGAACATTCTATGCCCAGTTACCCTACCTGCTTGCTTACCTGTGTTAAAGGGGCCAAAGATGGAGAGATTGATCAGGAGATTGCTCTAAAACGGAGTTCACGCTGAGAAGATCCTATGCCTCTTTGACATGCCCCGATCCTAAGTTGAGGTTTCCTTATCATTTATTGTTTAAATAAACTTCAGTTGATTTACATTACCTCTGCCTTCTGTGTCCAGTCACTGAGCGTCACAGTTACTGTCACAAATCCCGCTGAGGCGGAGTCAGAGAGAGATCCACGGAGACAAACAATACTATAAAGTTCCTTTTAATTTAACAAAACCAAGAGATACAGGAAACAGAGAGAGCGAGAGCTCACACGGGCAGTGGACATTTGCAACAGGACATAAACTAGAACAGAAAAACACGGTACTTAAAGACAAACTAATCAAGACAACATTAACAACACCTGGGCAAAACACGGCTGGAAGGGAGTGAAACACTGATGAGAGGGCGGGGTTACAAACGAGAGACATGAGGGAGCTGACAGGTAAATAAACAGCACATGGGACTGGAAAAGAAAAAAGACAACAGACATGGAACGCCAAGGGGCGTGACAGTTACTTTGTGTTATCTCGGGTCCATTAAATAATATTAACAGATTAAACTTTTGATTTTAATAATGTGTTAGTAAATGCTGAAATTAATATTAACTATGATTTATACTGTATGTGCTGTAGTGGATTTAAGTATTTTTCATTATTACATAGTTGTACTGTAACTTAGCAAATAGAACCATAATGTACAGCTTTCATAAAATATTTAATCATAAGCCACATTTTAATGATTTGCCTGAATTATGTCTTTGAATTATTTTCATTTGGGACCTTTTCCCAGCAAATATATACAGTAATAGGTCTGATGAATATTTAATCAAATAATCAGCATATTGTGTAATCAATTTTGTATTTATGTAATTGAAATAAGAAAACTGGCTTAGGTGGAGCAGCCATTTGCATTAGCACTTCACTTTCTCATCAGTCGTATGGCATAAAATATTAATCTGCCGTCTACAATCTAAGCTGGTCAGAATTTGCCCCACTCCATCTGATTGAGTGGAAAGGAGGTTTTTGTAAGAGACAAAGAGAGCAAAAGTGATAGTAAAAATCGCCTGGTGTCTAGGAAGTCATTTATTGATATATAGGACCTTTTAATTCTTCCTAATCCTTTTAATTTTAATATAAGGATCTTATAAAAGGTGAACAAGAACATTGCTTTATGTTTAGGCTAGATAGAGCTGATTTATTCATATGCCAGGCATATCAATTTAAAAGTAAGGTAGGCCTATCTATTCCTGCATTCTACACAATATGGTATATGGGAAATATACCAGTGTAAAAAAGCACTTTGAAGATGGAAATATTAAATAAAATAGGCCCTGAATTAATTATAAAAACATTTCTGCTGTGTAATTGAATCTATTAGCATTTTACATTCTGTTTAATGTAGAAGTTACATGAGATCACTATGAAATATTTACTTTTAGCCCATGCTCTCTGGAGTTTTATATGATGTAGATTAAAGATATGTGGTTTGGTTTAATTAAGGTGACTGTAAAAAAAAAAAAGAACAAAGTCAACAACGGTTTCTGAGCCTTAAGACATTATAAACAAGTCAAGTCACTTTTATTTATATAGCGCTTTTAACAATACAGATTGTAGCAAAGCACTGAACATTATCAAACATGAGAACAGAGCGATGGTAATGTATAATGACGAGATTTAACTATTTATTTATCAAATGCAGAGATGGTCTCTGTAGTTACCAGGCTTAATTGGGTCCAGTTCTCCTCTGGCCTGACGCCCAGCACCTAATTTCCAGTTCAATTTAAACACATTTCAGATTGTGTAAGGACTTATAGTGTGTGTGTGTGTGTGTGTGTGTGTGTGTGTGTGTGTGTGTGTCTGTTTATGTGCATCTGGATCCGGCGATCAGTCCACGGAGCTCATCTAGGTGTTCTGGTCTCCAATGAAGATAGCTCCAAAATTGTAGTTCAGTCATGAAACTCTAGATGGGCTCAAGGAACTCATAAAGTGCACAACAAAGTACAATCAAAAGCTTTAATTATATTCACGTTACACAAAATTAAAGGTGTAATCTGCTGATTGTCCTGCAGGTGACCTCATAATTATGTCCGAAATAATTGACACGGCCATTAAATTATTAGGAAAATAATGCACCCTTGAAGTGGTGATGGGGTCATGGTGCTGTTACATCCACGCCAGGCTCCACCCTCACTCCTTCACTACGGTCACAGTCACCAGAGTACTGATCACATGCACCTGTCATAGCCACCTGATTTCACTCAAGCCCTCATCAGATCACCACATATAACCACACACCACTTCACAGTAAGTGTCCGAGCTCGTTCTTGAGAAGTGGACTTCTGAATCTCTCACCAAACGATATCTATACTTACCTGCTTACTTACCTCTCTCCGTTGTCTTCTAGTTACCTCTGTGTGTTCCAGTTCCCAAGGATTCCCTCTAAGTTCTCCAGGATTGTGGTGTGTGGGTTGTGGTCGTCGTTGTCTCTCCATCGTCTGTGTCCAGTGATTGTCTCTCTCCTCCAGCAAACAAAGAACTGTGTTAACTGCAAGCTATATCCTCTCAAGTCATATTCTACAAAGTATTTACTCACCTGCCATTCTCTCTTGTTGACATCCTGTTGATGTCAAATAAACACTGCATTGTTATTACTTACCTTCTGAGTCCTGTCCGCTTCGTAACAGATGGCAACTAATTGTGCAATATTAAGCAATTCATGAAACATATATTGTTTGTTTGAATGGTTTCTCCCTGGAGTAACTTCTGGGCACAAATTGCCAGTCAGTTTTCTGTTAAAAGCGCTAGTATGCCATTTTCATGAACTTAAGAGATTGCCAATAAGTAACAGTAGCTCAAAGCTATCCCAGTCGAGCAATGCCATGAAGGACTTGAATGTGTTTTAGTTCATCACTGGATCATAATCATCATAATGTCGTCTGTCTTTCTTTGTCTTCATGATTTGCTTTAATTTGCTCTCTCCCTCTTGCTAGGCAATAAAAGCCTGCAGTGTTTCCCCTAAGGATTTGGGCTTCTTAATAAGATACAGCCAAGGCCACTGTTTCTCTGATGGTGTCATCTCCATAATTAGATTTCTCATTATTTGTGTAGTAAAAGAACTGAATCTTACAGTCGCTATCGGATCAAAGGCACCATCCAAACGTCAAGATCATATTTAGATACTGTAATGCACTGAAGAGGAGTCTGTTCAATCAGTCAGCATCGTTTGATTGTTTCTTCATGTTTTCATGAAGAGACCCGGATCTTTTATTTGGGGGTGCACTGAGATCTGTTGATACTAGATAACGTGCTGGTGTACTTTCCGAAAACCAATGTTGATATTTGAAATCACCAAAACAAACACATCCCTAACCCAAAAGTGTCTTACCGCTTTGATAGCTTCATTCCACACATACGTAGCTTAAGCAACCCAGTCAACCAGGTCTGTGAAACAAAGCAGTACTAATGTCACACCATCTATAAGGGAAGCGAATGCAAAATACTGTAGAAGTCATTATAATCAGTGATGCTAACTTAACGTGGGATGTGAGCGGCGAGGCAAATCTCTGACAGAAAAATGCTGCCGCTTTCTATTTATGACGCGCTTACATGAATGTCAAATAATCTCAATGGTTGCTTCATCACGTCCAGAGTAACTCACCTATCATGAAGAACCAAAGCAACCTTGGCTCCTTGAGTTCTCTCCAGCGCTGAAAAGCTGATATGATAATTACACGGGTCATACTTCTTGTCTTATCACTACACAGACATTTTACTCTTTTGCTTTTTATCTTTCTGTCGCTCTGCTCAGCTGTTCACTGAACACTGTCTGCTCCACGTCATGGATAGACATGCCCTTGCTGATAGGCGACAAGTTTGTTTTGTTAAAGGCCCGAATCTTTTACTAAGGCGTTTTCGAAAAATCATATACCCTGCTTTTAATGTAATATATCTGGATTTTAAAACATTTCAAGTCATAAAAGACCATGAATTAACCTGGTGTCATAAAAATATGTACCTCTGTGCACTTTTTGTGCAACACCGTTTTTACATTTCGTTGGCGTTTCAAAGAGGAATGTCCATTGATTGGCACTAAAACATAGGCTCAATATATGAACCCGGCATATTTTTATTACATTAAAATATAGGTATGTATCACGGCAGTTCAGAATTGAAATATCCGTGGACTGTTGCAAAAAGTTAATGCTCCAGCATGTTGGAAATAGGCCATACACCAAATCCAATCCTAAACCTACTGATAAACCTACACAGCAAAACAATATAAAAATGCATTCGTTGATGCAACCGTGCCATTTCAACTTTCTTTTACACAGATCTGAACCGTTTTGTTGAACTGTAGTTACACGGGAGCTCCTTGTCTCTCAAGTACATCTCTGTACTCTGTGATCTACCGAACAAACCAACAAAGTTTCACAACCAATTCGTACGTATTCGTACGAGGTGCCGAATGCGTACTAATTCTTACGACCTCACTCGTATGATTTTGTACGATTTGTCTAAAACCCCATCACAAGTAGGTTTAGGGGCGGGGTTATGTGTAGGTCATTCGTACAAATTTGTACGAATTGGCCACCTCGTAATCTGTACGAATTGCCGTGAGATCCGGTTGAACAAACCTACCGTCATTGAAAACACATAGAAAAGAAGCTGGATATGTGAGATGCTAAAATTCAAAAGGATCAGTTTTCAAATCTCCCAGGATATTAACATTGTTCTAAAGTAATAACATGTGTAATAGTGCGAAGATTATGCTTTATAAATCCAAACTCTGTTTTACTGCCTCTAGCCTCTAGAAGCTGCAGTGGTATGTACTTGTTGGTACCTATTTTGTGTCTCGCTAAAAAGTGCACCCAGGTACGTTTATGCCATGAGACCAGATAGCTTATCTTTTGTTGGCTGTATTCAGGTTGGGCATGCTGCATTTGCATTAAACTGGTTGTGGAGTTTCTTCTTTTTCAGTTCAGCACGCCTGCATTCAGTGGTGTGTGTATAACAGATCTTCTGAGGAATTTCTAGCTTGTTTCGGCATTAAATAGCACATCAACTCAAAATAATGGAAGTTTGCTTTCCTTTCTTTCCCTCATCTCCTGCTTCAGCATTACCATGGTGATGTGTAATAGGGCATCTGTGAATAAGAGGCCGTTAGGTCTCAATTATCTCTGCGTGACCTTGCTGCTGTCATAGGAGCAGATGTGTGCACTTACACACAAAGAGTACATACAGTGCACAGAATCGAAATGAATTTTGCGTGAAAAAGCATCTTTTTAAGAGGAAAACCTTAGCAGAGAATATCACTTGATCGATTTGGTTATTGTTAAACAGTTTTCACCTTTCTTACAGAAAAAAAATGGTAAAAAAGCAGTCACTGGGATGGTACCTTATTTACCATTCATTCAAAATAAATAGTGCATATTAGTACAGCTTTTATATCTTTTTTAACTATAAGCTTTACACTGTTTTTGAGGGTTGTAAAGTTGTTCTTGTCAATGTCACGTTCTGTGAAATCTGAGAATATTTTTGCACTTTTCATTTAAAAACACGTTAGCTCCTTTATATGGCCTCAAATCTCTATCTCTGTATTTCTTTTACCTTACCTCTGATCGGTCTACTGCCGTGATACTATCCAGGGTGAAGCGATATTAAATTAATATCACAATTGCTTTTTCCAAAACCACTTTACATGCTAAAATGAGTCTCTACCTCCGCTTTATAAATGATCAAACAGCATCCAGCTGGGCTGAAGATGAGATGGCATGTGACAGAACGTATATGGATGTATTTTTGCTCTCATTAATTTCCTATAGCAATTTTATATCAAAATCTGATATGTGTGTGTATATACATATATATATATATATACACATATATTACTTAAAATGAAATAAATGTTGGCTAAAATGATGTCAGTCTTTCTTAAATTATTTTAACTTGATGCATTAAAAACTAAAACTAAAACTTATTCTAAAACTAAAAGGGCAAAAACACTCAATAATAAACTTACTGAATAATAATAATAATAATTTGAAATTAAAAGAAAGTTCATTAATAACCCAAAATACTAACTAAAAAATCCTTTAATTACCGTTTGAAATTTTCTTCTAAAATTAGCATTTTCTCAGGTTCCTATGTTTATGTTCATTACTGTGAAATTACAGAAGCTTGATAAAAGAACAATTTTAAAAGGCTCTTTATATAAAGACAGGTCTTGATTTCTGACAATACAACAACTCAAAACTGCTGTTTGATTTAATATATAAATGGTATACATATTATATACATTTTGCAATATTATACACAATAACGAAACATGCACAAACTGGATTAACATTTTTGCTGATTTAACTAGACTGAAACAAAATATTTTCCATAAATATGTATGCTTGATTCTTACAGCCATGTGAGAGCTTGTATACACATTACGAAAATGCACACAAATGATTGAATTTACCGCTTTTAAAAAGGAAAAGCTTGTAATAGTATAAGAGTTTCCCTTAAAAATGATGCACATGCTCATTTAGATCTGTTGGACTAAAAGAATACAAGGCAAACTGAAACGATTTCACACACATTTAATAAATGCTCTGACTACCTTATGGATCAGATTCATGTTCATTGGTTTCAAAAGTTTTTTTTTTTTTTACTAAACCACAATCAGCAGATGGCAGTCTAACACTGACACACAAAAGCTCTTTCTCATTCCCTGTCTGTCTCTCTTTCCTCCTTTCTGTTTGCTTAGGGAGGTGGGACACTAGAGATTCATTAAATGTAACTACTACCAGGGCTTAGTGCACAGGGCTCAAATGAAGTGGCACTAATATGGGGATTACATCAACAAATCCACCTTAGCTTCTCTCCCATCATCTCCACACAGCCGAACATGTGGCGAGGAGAACGCCAACGGCCAACACCTTCTTCAGTCGCACTCTCCACCTTCAATAAGAAACACAGTTTTCTTTTTGCACACCTTCTGACATCGAGTCACTGCCTTAACAATACATTGAAAATGACAGAGATGTATGTGGCATGCTTTCATAAAACCCTATAAAAATCTAAAGAATATATTGGTTCTTGAGAAAAAAGTCTTTTTTCAAGAAAAAAGTGACTCTTTGTACATCAAGAAAAACATGGCTTTTTAAAGTACTACAAGAAACCGGTGGTGAGGTTTTTGACTTTTATGTTTGAAACACTTCTGAACTGAATAGTGACTTGTGTGTCAACTCTCTAAAGCCAGCGTGCTAATAGTTAAAACATGAAAGTGTGTCCATTTGTTGCTTTAAAAGAGAATTTTTGGTATTATGATCAATAGAGGCATCCTGAAAAAGGAGACATGTTTTCACATACAAAATAAATCATTTTGGTTTATTTTCTTCATCTCAAAAACACAAAAGGGTTTTGAAAGAGAATTCCTGAGCGTAGTGCGGCTTGCTGATAAACAAGTGATTTCTCACGCGCCTTCAACATGAACAACAGAGCATCATCGTCATTTCAAGTTTGCACACTGAGGTTATTTGCAGTGTACTACTTCAAAATAAAAACGCTCGTGCTTTTATCTTTTTTTGTGTTATTTGAGAGTTGTTGTCGAATGAGAGTCATGGGTTTGGCTCGGTCAAGCTGTTGATGGCCGTTCAAAAACTGTGTCTTCTGATTACTGCTTACACAAAGACAGTGTTTTTGTGCTGTTTTCCAGAATAAGTATCTAATTATTGTTAAATCAAGATACAGAAGTTATCAAAATCAAGCAATTTTGATACCCAAATGTACCCCCCCCCCCCCAATTTTTTTTTTTACAAATACATTTTTACATTTACATTCTTTTACATTTTGATACATTTGTTCAGAAAACAAGATTTGTTAATAATTGTACAACCTCAAAATTTGAATATTTGCCAAATATGTTTACACCCTTTTTTTGTTTGTTTATCAGAACATATTTAGAGCATTTTTGCATTGCATCACCTGCTCACCAATGGATCCTCTCCAGTGAATAGGTGCCGTCAGAATGAGTCCAAACAACTGATCACACTAACATACAGTAAGTAATCCACACCACTCCTGTGAGCTGCAACAAATCTATCACTAAGATGTTTTTTAACTTCAAATCATTGTGTCTGGCTAAAATATGAGTCCTCTATCCATAATATTGCTTTCTTCAGTCAAAAAAAGTAACTTGGTCTGAATCGTGAGAAAAATATGCACAGTCCAAAGTCAGTATTTTGTTGGATTTTAATATAAGAGGACAGCAGGGGATCCTCTTTTTTCACCAGAGGAAGCATTATCATGGATCATGAACCCACATTTTGGCCAGAAGTGACAGTTAAAAGTTAAAGAACTTTAATGACGGATTTGTTTCTTAAAAACTTTGTAATGTTGTTATCGACTCTCTTTTATCGACTCATTCCGACGGCACCCATTGAGCATCCATTGGTGAGCAAGTGATGGAATTCTAATTTTCATTGTTGGGTGAACTATTCTTTTTTGCTTTTCAAGTAAATGCATTGTGATTTAAGAATGTTTAGATGCACTTGCATAATTCATTCAAATGAAATAAAAATGCAGATCGCATATATGCTGCTGCTAAGTAAATGCCATTGAGATGAATAGAAATGCTAATGGTTAGTTCTTTCCAAGTATAATAGACCCTCTTGGTTGTGTGTCTATTGATTGGTTCTATCAAAGGGAATTCCACAAATATAGGCATTTAAATTATTGATAGACGTGGAACACATTCCCCGTAGGCATGTGAACTTTTCCCAGTATCCAATTAATCTTTTAGCTGAGTTCAGCCTGAATCATTTCACCCTATCCAGATAACAAGATGTTAAGGGGAGAGGAACAACAGAGGAACCTCCTCAGAGAGAGAGATATAACATTGCATCACATCGCAAACCTGCGTCAGGGTCAGGATTGAATGTCAGAAATGAGCTATAGATATGTAACACTAAGTCTCTCTATTGTTGATTTATATGTTCAGACACAATAACACAGTGTCAAATGTGAGCACTTTTCTCTCCGTTATGAAGAACAGACGTCTGACGCATCCTTGAGGTTGAGCTTTCGGGATGGAGGTATCCGACAATTCCGGTCTGACAGGCGTATTCCTTTGACACTTCATTAATTTTTATTAATTAACGGCAGCACATTTTGCGCTATTCGCTCAGCTGACAGGAATCAGGAATGACAAACACCCGTGTGCACAGCCCATAATGCAGGGCCTAATGGAACACATAGATCTCAGCTCCCTCACTTACGGCAATTATTTCAGAATATTTTTAGGAAATTAGGACAAATGTCTCAATCAGAATTGGTTAATACACCTTTACCGAAGATCAAAGAAAATTATTGCATGTTTCTTTCTTCCACAATGAATAATTTTGGTAAAATTTGGCCAGTGTGATGAGACCGCAGGGAGGCAGCCAAAAAACGGCCCTGTAAGTGAAAACTTTAATTAAAAAGTTTGACGTGCTTGTCTGGAATTTTCCATTCAAATGACATGCTAGCCTCTCACCAGATTTCTGAATGAAACGTTAATCGCTGTCATAATTACTAGCTGTCATGTAGAACCCTTTACACAGCACCGGAAACCGACACTGCAGCACAAGTAGCACCATTATCTCAAACCTTTTTCTGCTTTTATTTCATTGTCACTTCTGGATTTTAGTGTACAGTATGTACCTCATTCCTCCAGGGCAAGCTGTTTTTTAATGATTGAAATGGTTATTCATTATGTTGGGAACAGTTTGATGCAATACAGCAGTTCCAAAAATGTCTAAAACACAAAGAAAAAAACTATTGCTTGATAGTTATAGATAGATAATAAAATATTAAATGCACAAATATGTTTGTTTAAAGCAAAAATGAATGCTGTAAAATATTTGTATAAATTAAAAATTACAAATTTATATATTTTTTATTGTATTACATTATAAACTGTAATTAATTCTTATGATTAAAGCGGAAGGGCCAGTGTAGATTCAGGGTTCAAAACCGTCTGAAAAATAAAAAGACACTGGCTTGACATATCTTGGCTTGTGGCTGATGGATTTGACGGCCGTTTCAGACACTTCATGTGGAACGTGGGGGGTTAATAAGCAAATAAATTTCAAGTTCATCATGCAAATTTGGCCATCATGACCGCAGCACATTCTTCAAACAGACACCTCCCTCTGAGAGAGAGAGACGCAAAGCGATAGAGACAAATGAGCTGCAGGCCTCCGCAAGAGACGTCTGATAGCATCCATAGGAACTCAAGAGCTCTAGAAAACCTGGAGAAAACTCAGGCCTTAGCCAGACGCCAACCTCTTGGTATATACATGACAGAATGAATGAATGGAAGTGAGACTGCAAGTTGGTGCATTTCAGAAAAAGAGAGATGACTTTTGTGGTAAGGACAGAGGACGGGTGTGTAAAAACCTGCTCATTTATCAGTGTTAGTAATGTGATGTTCTCCCCAACAGCTGTGACTTCTGAAGTAATTCTCTCCTGTTCTGTCTGTGTATCCCGTCCCAGCACACTCTGTTCCAAAATCTAGTGAGCTTCCAAGGAAGCATCTACACTCATGACTGATTGATTTGGAGTGCTCTACACACTGCAGACACAGAGTTTGACATTGGCTAATTTCTTAGATAATATTGTGATGCCCTAACAGGCAAAAACAGCTACTACAATTCAAAAGTAAACAAGGTCTTATGAAAATTTTGTGCAACACCATTTTTATGTACCTTACTTAACGTTTCGCCACAGTTTCAAAGATAATTATCCACTGAGTGGTGCTAAAACAGGTTCATTAGGTGAACCCTCACACAGTTTTTATTACATTCATATAAGTAAATATTGCTGTGTTTTTATTATGTTGCTTCAGTTTCATATTATGACAGTTCGGAATTAAATGCTCTATCATGTTGGAAATATACATCAATCCAACCCTAAACCTACCTGATAGTGTTAACAAATGCAAAACTGAAATAAAAAGCTATTTGTTGATACAACTGTGCTGTTTAACTGTACTTTTACACTTATCTGAATGGTTTTGTTGAACTGGTTTTGGAGCTTCTTGTCTCTCTAGCACATTTCTGTACTCTGTGAGCTACCAAACAAACCTACCATCTACAAAAACCCATAGATATGAAGCTGGATGTGTGTGATGCTTTCAAATCTCTCAGCATATTAATGTTGTTTGGAAGTCAAAACTTGATGTTCTTCAAATAATTGTGCGTAAAATTAAGCTTTATTAATCTAAACTCTAAATCTGTGTGAAAATGAATACAAGTTGTCAGAGTTTTACTGTCTCTAGTGTTCATGTCTTTTGGTGTTACATCCACGCCATGCTCCACCCTCACTCCCTCACTACGATCACAATCACCTGAATACTGAGCACCTGACACCTCATCATGCACTCCTTAAAACCACACAGCACCAGACGTCCGAGCTCGTTCCAGAGAAGTGGACTACTAGATCTCTCGAAAGTGACTTCTAGCAAATACGTACCTGTGATTACTTACCTGTCTCCATTGTCTCCTAGATCCCTTCGTGTCTTCCAGCTCTCACGGATTCCCTCCTCGTTCTACTGGATTGTGGTGTGTGGTTGTGGTGTCTTCGTCTCTCCCTCGTCCAGTCTCCTGTGATCATCTGCCCCCATCTGCAAATAGAAATACCAGTATCAGTATCCAGTTTATCCATCTAAAGACTCTACTGCAATACTTTACTCACCTGAACTCTCTCCTGTTGACTCTGCATCTGAGAACTCATTGTTAATAAACTTTAACTGTTTTACTTACCATCTGTCTAAGGTCCGCTTCGTAACATTTGGAAAATGAAGTGATACGTACCTATTGGTACATATTTCGTGTCTTGATAAAAAATTGCACCAAGGTATATTTATGCCATAAGACTAGGTAGTCAAGTAGTGGGTATAATTATCTATTTTTGTTTTTGAAACATGCATCATAAATAATTGTAACGTAGTTAACTAGACCTTAGATTGTTAATTTAAATAAAAGTAAAAGCTAGTTTCAACATTTCTCATTTTCATTTAGTTTAACTTAAAAAAATAAAGACTATATTGTCACAATGTGGGTGCAGGAAAGCACAAGCAGAGATTCGACTATACGAATAAACAATCTTTTAATATCCAAACTGGCAGACAGGGTAATCCACATATAAAATAACATCAATAACTGAGACAAAACTGAATAGAACTGTCTCGAGCTGCACTGGAGTTGCCCACGGAAGCCTCCAGAGGGCACTCCAGCCCGGACTATGTTCATTGTTTGTATTTCTCGCTGTTCTCTGTTCTGGACTTTTATTATGAAGTGTCTCCCGCTGTCTCCATGCCAACCCTGTTATGTCTCCACCCCACTTGTGTGTTTCTATGCCTACAGATTAGTTCATCCCCCTCGTTACCTCGTTATCTGGTGTATTTAAGGACCGGCCTTGTGTGTTTACTGTTGCTGATCATTGTGGATGTACTTTGTGTTTCTCCCTCTGTAAGCCATTTGTGTTCCTGTGTTCCTTGTGTGTTCCCCGTTCTGGATTTATTAGTGACCCTTCCTGCCTCGGATATTCGCTCTTGTCTCTGCCCCTTTGGATACTATTTGCGGTTCGCCCGACCTCGCTACACTACTGGATTATTCCCCTGCCTTTTCCATTGATGTGTCTGTTCGCCGTTATCGACCTTGCCTGACTCTACTCTGTTTGTGATAATAAAGTAGTTTGCATATGAATCCGCACGTCTCCACTGCTCCTCGTTACAGAATGATCAGCCACAAAGGATTCAGCAACTACTCTCACGAGCTTCTCGTGATCCAATGTCTTGGCTCTGCTCGATTTTTCAGCGTGGTCAAGACATCGAAGGATACGTGGAGGAATTAATTGCCTACAGTCATCTCATATGGGAAGAGGACGAGAGAATTAAGGACTGTTTTTTGCTGGGTCTGGATTTTGAAACACTTGATTATCTGTGCGAGGAAAATCCTGACTGGACCGGAATTAATAGACCCTCATCAATCTCGTTTCTTCCCCAAAAGTTAAGTTCCTCTTTTACTCTTCCTCATGATGTTAAACATTGTATTTCTCAGTCAGTCCCTAATATGGTCAAGTTTCTGTCTCAATGCCTCCATGCCTCAATCTGAATCACTGGACTAGATCAGTCCAGTGATTCAGATTGAGGCATGGTGGCCATCTTGAGTGCTGGTTCAAGCACTGAATCATTGCTCAAGATGGCCACCAATCGCGAGTCTCTGCACAAGATGACCACCGTTCCCGAGACCATGTAGGAAAAAAAACTGGTCACGGAGGCCGATGGACTTCGCTTAGGTCCAGCCCCGCCTACAGAGACCAGCTACAATGAACTGAGAGCAGGTACTGTCTCGACCATAGAGGCCATCACTAACCTCTTTTTGTCAGAACTGTCAGATTTTTTTCAATATAATTTTTCTTGTAACATTCATATCTCTGCTGTCACTGTATAATAATAAAATACTTAAACTATTCCTAATGATCAATTAGCAAGATTTAACCATATATAAATGTTAGAATTACATTTTCCCCCCTGTTTTTTTTTTAAAGGATGATTGCATATTTTTTTGTGGGAAAACCAAATGATTTAAGTGTAAACATTTCTTTGCTTCATCAGCCTTCTTAAATATATTTCTTCACAGAACCGGTGCAAATGCATTCTGGGATTCTTTTCTGCACGAAATGTGGTTGCTTCTGAATATTCAAATTGATGATGATGCTGATAATTTTGAAGTGACACTAGAACTATAGAGTATTCCTACTGTATAAACAAATAAGTTTTCCTTTCCTTTGCTTTTCACATACAAGCCGTGACGTGAGGAAAGGAAAAGAAATAAGAAGCACCCTGTGTGTGAAGCCGCCTTTGAATCTGGCAAAAATAGATAGGAACAAAGCCATCCAATCATCACAGACCGCCAAATCTCTGAGAATTCAGGATGTATTCAAAAGCTTGACCTTTCAAGGGTCATTCTGACCTTTCAATATAAAAAAACTAAAAAATCAGCAAGGAATGGAAGAAATTTAAGTCATTTCCAGGCTGTTTTGTCACAATGTTCCTGCTCAAGCACACATGCTAGTTTACAAATGATCTCATTTTTCTTGAATACGGTTTCTGAAACCATCACACGAAAATGCAAAAAAAAAAAAAAAAAAAGATTTCGCCACTATTTGCTGGGAGATTAAATGTGTTGAATGAAATGAGCCCAAACAAAACGCAAATAGAGAATTGCATATTTCAAAGTGATTATCACCTGTGTTCAGCTGCGAAAGGGTAATTGCGATCTTGATTGCGCCCCACTGCTGCGTCCTCTTTTTCCGTTAACCTCCGACCCTGGCGATATTCCCCCCTCTATCGCCTCTCTCTTTTCAAAAGATAATGTATTCGGATTTCCGACAAGGTGATAACAAAATTACCTGACATTTTCAGATTTATTGCTGTATTTTCTTATTATCTGCAAAGGAATATAGGCAAATGCTGCTCCATAAATCATTTTGAGAGAGAAGTGCTCGGCCTACTGTTTTATTTTTTTTCATGTGTGTACGTGTATACATGTGTTTTTTTCCCGTAAGGGTATTCTTTTCTCGATTGGGAAATAAATTGCAGCCTCATTTCAGACGGATGGAAATGAAGAAGTGTCGGTTCGGGCCACGAGGCGAGCGTCCCTCTACAAGCACACGTCGATGGAGAAATTTTCTCGAGCACAGCGGCAACGCTTTTAGGTTCAATACTGATTAACGCTTATTGGCTCTGACGGCTGCTGTTTGGACTCCTGGAGTTTGTAATATTTGTTCTTTCTTGTGAAGATGCACTTCGGCGGTTTCCCGCTTTGCTCTGTTTTCTCAGACAGACACGTGCCCCTCCCTCCAGCATCAGTTATTCCCTCTTATATGGACTCGGCGGCACGCTGGGGTTCAAGCAAGGAGGAGCGAAGGCTTTTTTATGTGAAATTGAACGAGAACATCTTCAGAGGTTAAACTGGCTGCATGTTATATTCCGCTCTTATGTAAAAATGCATAAATGGATGTTGACTGCCAGTTGCGGTGACCTTTGCGATGTCTACAGACTACCTTGGAGAGGACATGCCTGTAAATATTTATGGCTTGTTGATACCGGGGAAGGTCGTGACATGGAGCTGCGCCTCATCTTGTAGACAAATATGTACTCCCCCCCCCACCTTGGAGCCCTAGAGCAGGATTTATATAAGACCGCATCCTGGTTTAGCTGCAAATGGGGTGAATACTTTGTGCACGCAGCGACCAAGCTCAGATGCCTCTATCCTCTGAAGTAGAGCGGACTGGAGTTTGCACTACACTTAGGAAAATAAAACTGTGAGATTGTGGCACAGTCATGTGTCAAACTGAACTTTGATATACAGTGGTCCCTAAAAGTATCTGGACACTTAAGCCACATTTACAATGTTTGAATGTCATAGTACTGGACAAAAACACATCTGCAAACAAATGATACTAGACCTTTTCCTAGAACTAACTTCACTTCTCCAAGTCATGTATTTCCAGTTATTTTTAACTGCTGATTTTTAGTGAAAGAAAAATGAAGTCATTTCCCCACAGGTTGACATGTATCCCAATCACAGCCATAGAGTGTCATAAATATTTATGGTCTCTTTATTTAATAGTATGAATATTTATATCTATATTTTATGTAAAACAGGTAATGCTTTACAATACGTTTCATAAAGGCATTAGTGTTAATATATTAAGTTTATGTTAAGTTATGCAAAAGTATACGTCATGTTATTTCATAATACATTGATACTGCTTTTACAGGCTAAACTTAAGAAAATGTATTCACTCTCTATGATAAATTAATACTTTTATTCAGCAAGGACATGAAGAATGTAAAAAAAGCTTCCTTTTGAAACCTTTTTTAGAATTTGTAAATGAAAATGCACTTTCGAGTGATTACGATATAAATTCTGAATAATTATATATATATTACAACATTATCATTTAGATTAAGATAGATTCAGCAAGATGTGTACAGATTTGAAAGTCTCTTATGCTCACCAAGGTTGCATTTATTTAATCAGTTGGTATAATAAAAATAGTCAAATTTTGAAATATTTTTTAACATTTTAAAATAACCGTTTTCTGAAAATATTATTTATTCCTGCGATGTGTAGCATCATTACTCCAGTTTTCAGTGTCACATGATTCTTGCAGATTTGTGTCAAAGGTACTTTGAATGGTAATGCTTTCTTGGTCTTTGTTTCTGTGTTGCCTTGTTCATTTGTCCCCTTGTTAGTTTCCATAGTAATTAATTAGCTCCTCCCCCTTGTTACCCTCTATTTAAATTCTGTTCTTGTTGCCTAGGTAGTCTTGTTCTTGTCTCGATCTCTGCCTGTGTCTGGTCTTGCCCCTTCTGATATCGTTTGACAACAATATTGCTTGTCTACTGGACTAATCTTGTGTTTCGCCTTCACCATTCCTGTTTGTTACTGTGGGCCCTGCCTGTATTTCTGACCAGGTTTGTAAATAACGCCTCTGACTACTTGTTACAGGTAGACCGCATATACAAATAACATTTAACATTTTCTATTTCCATGGTGTCACACTGAGTGGCCTTGCCTACAGGGATGCTCTACCCTAAAATAAAAAATAATTATTTACAGTACTTACACTCATGTCATTCCAAACCCGTAAAAGCTTTGTTCGTTCTCAAAACGTTGGATGAAAACCGGGAGGCTTGTGACTGTCATGAGGGTAAGTAAATAATGACAAAGCTTTCATTTTTTTGGGCGGAGTATCCCTTTAAATGTCATTGGTCTAAATCAACACATAATGGAAACATTAATAACCTTCTGATTGGCTGTGATAGTGTCACAGCACACAGAAGTTGCACATTTAGCGTGAACAGACACGCTAGAAATGTGTCGCATCATTAGGACACAGTGTTATAGCTTAATTAGACTTTGGCAAAACAAGCTTGAAGGGATCCAAATGGCATTCTCAGTGATTATTTACTAAACCACAGGCAGCATCATATCAAATATACGTTTTGAATGTGAACATTAATTAGTCACTTTTTTTGTACTCCTTTGAGAATCAAGTGTTTAGGAAAATCTTTTGTTTAAAAGCCTTGTTTTCTTGTTCTGGAGTGTGTCAAGCACACTGGACACTCATTGTAGGATCAGTAAAAGTTGACACTTTGGAAATCTTTACGAGTCACATAATCATGGCTAAATGGAGAGAGTCTGAAAGAGACATCAGTGACAGAGTCAAATTACTCCCTTGCCATTTCTGAACTTACTTTGTGGGGGGAAAAAACCTAAGTGACCTTCTCTCAGAGGACATGGTGTTTTAAAGTTGATATTATGTTTTAATACCTACAGCAATTAATCACGGCACAATACGCCTGACTTGAAATATTCAGGGATCACTGGTTCTTGGTAAGTGCGTGAAAAGGTAACCGAGTTTATTGGAAATAAGCCATGGTATTATGGGATGTTATGTGGAGCATCATCCGGCTATTTGCTTCACTGAAAATGCACTTTGTCTATTAGAGAGGCCACGAGATAAAAGGTTGTTATGAGGAATTTGAATTGATAATTAGTGGTGCTTGTTCATACTTATAGTTAAGGGCTTGTTTCAATACATAAGTATTAAAAATTAGCTTGTAATTAATTCCTCACCGTTAGCGCGTGATTCCTCAAATCATGCAGCTTTTGAAAATAAAGTGTGCTATTAGTTTCCTAACAGAATTCACGTTCACTTTATGCCTGCCAAATAATAAAACGGATGTAAAAACAAATCAAGCATTTACATGCATTTCAGAGTTTTGTCTCTCTTCTGTATCTGTGGTGCGTTACATTATTGTTGCCAGATCTTGCTATAAAAAAGCAAATAAGGACACACTCGTTATAAACTTTAATTCAAAGGTGTTATAAGACACATTGCAACCTACATTTGCCAACTCCATAAACTGATCAGCTGAGACCAAACACCAAACCCAAAGATGTAAATAATACTGCTTTTAATAAGTGAACATGGCAACCCTCCAAGAGTGCACTCTGCAAAGCAACGTTGCTCGTGTGTAAATGAACACAGTGTGGTGCTTTATTGAAACACTCAGTAGCCTATGTATATTTATTTAAATCACAGCCTTTGAAATTTGATAATCACACTAAGCCATAATGAAATTTTGGCTTTATTTCAATTCATTGTGCTGCAGTGGCGATCTGAAGGGTTCTGAACACCTTAGCGAATATAAGCTATAGTCCGGTAACCACCTAGTATGATCATTATTTCCTCTGACAATGTAAAAGTCAAGTGTGAACGGAACAAGAATCACCAAAACTCTGTGCGATAGCTGAATGTGAGCATTATTACAGTATTACAAAAGACTGCAATAAATGCACCATTCTTTGAGGAGATATTGAAGAGAGTGTTATGAAACACAGTCCTTTGTGTTTTACAACAAGCGTGTGTGTGTGTGCAGATCACGCACGTTGGCTCATCTCTGGTCACACTGTATCACAAACACTAAACAGTAATTCGTTTTTCCACTCATTTGAGGCTGTGTGTGTTTATGCAGCTCAAGGGCATTGGTTTGTACCAGACAGCAGATTATTATTTACTACACTGAGTCAGGGAGGACATAATCCAATTAGCAAATTCCCCCTTTCCTCCTCCTCGCTTCAAGGAGAGAATCATCTTTTTTCTTTCTTTCTTTTTTTTTTTTCCCCCTTCCCTTTTGCTCAGCCCAGCTGACGTGTCCCAGGAAAGCAAAGCTGCAAAAGCTGCAATAAAAATGCATCTGTCTCCATTAAACAGCGCAGGGACAAGAACAGGCGCTTACAGATACTGTGTCTTGGCCAGTCACTCGTGGAAACAGATTGCAGAGCAGGCGGCATCATTACTTTGTGTGTTAAAAACACATTAGGTGCCAATAAGGTGGCAGCGTACTTGAATGAAAATACCCAGAGATTAGAATATGCAGATGAGAGGCGAAGAGGCAGCGGTGGCGATGTCTGTTTGTGGCTTTGCAATTAAGTGGCTTTCGTGTCATTTTTCTGCGCTTTATTGTCAGTACAATATTGTACATGCTGTAATTATCTGATGTTAGTATCCGGGCAGGCGATGACACATTTAGCTGATTGTGTACTAAGTGAGCTACTTTCAAACCCCGATTTTGTTTCATTTCAGGGATAAATGTGAGCATGCACAGATGCACTGCCGCAGGAGAGTTTTATTGTTTATCTGTGTTTCATAGCGCTGAAGACTTAACACTGAAGCTTAAGACATGGGGATAATCATGTGCCACAACTATAGTTTTTAAAACAGCTACATTGTATATTCTTTTATCACAGTCAATGTCTTTTACTCACTCTAAACATAAGAAAACAAACAAAAAAAGCATCTTTTTTTAAAGACATTATACAGTGCGTTTATTCAAGTACCCAGTGGACTTCAAGGAAACACTCAAGGAAACATTTTCAGTTTTAGTATCACTTCAGTCATATTCCAGGTTTGTATTTTCCTTAAAGGAACAGTTTGCACGGAATAAATTGCTGATATTTTCCTCACCCTCAGTTCATCAGAGAAGAAGATGGATATGACAATGTTTTAAAGATAAGCATTAATGCAACCCGGTCTCATGAACATGCATATAAATAGTAACTTCATTCATACATGAAAAACGGACTTTGGTGTATATGACATGGACAAGTTTTGGTGTGCATAGAATATGCCATTTTCGCGTACAGTACATACATCTAGCTCACAACACTAATACTATTTTTGCATATCAGGATCACAAGTTTTCCTTTTATTTGGTGTGCTATTGTGCTATAGTCCTCTCACATCAAAACCTAGCAACACATTTGTTTGGAACAGTTTTGATCAGTTTTTGTTGGTAAAGATTGCTTAATCAGTGCAGATTTCCCTCCTGATTCAGTTGAGGCAGCTTTTTCACGGAAGAAAGCAATTTTATGGATAGACAACTTGTATTTTTTAGCTGAAGCAAAAGTTTGAAGTTAAAAACATCTTGATGATGATTCGTTTCAGTTCTTGGCTTCACAAAATGTTAACTGCTGGACTAGAGTGGTGTGAATTATTGTGATGTTTTTATCAGCTTTTTGGACTCTCTTTCTGACGGCACCCATTCATTGCGGAGTATCCATTGGTGGGCAAATTATGTAATGCTACATTTCGCCCCAATTAATTAATTGATTTGCATTATTTGGGTACATTACAGCTCACTTAAAAACAATGTGCAAGAAAACTGTTCTGAGATATTGACGTTAAATTCAATTTCAATCTGGGGTTGTTACCAACACAAAGCCAAAAATCTGAGGCAAAATTGTGTAGCAAAATATTGCCAAAACAGTGGGAGAGCCATAATTTGCTCACCCTTTTATACAGCTGGAGATCAGATCTATTAGGCGCAATGTGCCTTTGATGCATTTGTAAAGCCTGCACACTTCATCTAACATGCACTTTATTTTTCATCTGCATTTTTACATCCTTGTGTCACTTGAGAGATGATTTTTGTTATAGGATTATCAAAAACATTTGGAAATAAATACATTTTTAAAAGATCTATAAAGCACTTTTCCGCAACTGTTCTTTAAGGTAAGCAGTTTTTTTTTCAGCATCTGCTTGACAGTTACCATCTCTGTTTGAGGTCAAGCCCTCTGTGTTCCTTTGAGTGTCTCCCGGGGCAACAACATCCTCAAGCATGTGAACCAGGAGCGGAAGCTAATATGGGAGCGAACAAAAAGAGCATCAACAACCCACGTCTGTGGAGCACCAACCTATTCACTAAATAGTCCATAGACGTTTACACAAAAGATTTCTCTTTCCATTCCCTCAAACATGGTGGTCTACAGAATCAAAAACACAACAATTGTGCATGATGAACTATGACTCATTACGGATAAATCAGGACAGCCTCTTAAAATGAATGAGTCCAAGTGCAATAGGCATTCATTTCTTTTTACATCAGATTTCAAATATGACGTCCCAAACAGAATAAAAATTGTAAAGAAAGAGCAAGTGTTCTGAAGACAGAGGTCTCACTCAACAGAGTGTGATTTGATTTGTTTCAGTCAAAGCTAAAACGCCAGCAAAAGATCTCAAAGAACATGCACTGCAGTTCTAAATGTGTTTCATAAAGATGTTTAACAAGACTGAAACACACACATACGCAGAGCTTGTCTTTGTCTTTTGTCTGTGATGCAGTTTTGATACTTAAAGATTCGTTGAGGCCATGTGTTTCAGAGACAAGAAAAAGAATGAGAAAGGAGAGTGTGGATGGGGAGATATAATCAGTCACCACTCCTCACTCACTCCGTCTTGCCCCCTAGTTTTCCTGTAAGACTTCATTAGTAATCTGTGAAAGTATTGATACCCGCTGCTACATTCAATTAACTTGGAACATTTTTTATTTGAGCCCGGTATGATTTCACTTTCAATTTGTGACAGTCTCCCATGGCCTTCTGGCTTTTTCTGTACAAGCCGCTGCTTGATATGAAAGTGCTTTTTCTTTTCGAAATTAGACTTATGTGGTCAAGTTTGCTTCAAACTGAATTCATTTGCTGTGCAATTGAAGCTCAACAGCTCTACATGCTTAGTGTAATGCTTACAAATCAAATGTTAAGCCTTTTCCTGTCTCAATGATAAAAAGGGATACTTAACGCTGATTCCAGCTTTATGCAATGTAAAGGAAATTTGTCGTTCATTTATCTGTATTTCGCTTCGCATTCATTTTAAATACTTCCAAGCATTAATCAAGCAGCGTGTGTCACCGTACGAAAATAACCCTCGGACTTTCATCTTTAATAATATTTGACCGTGCATTATTATATTTTCTGTCTCTCCCATTATCTGGATGTTTGTTGTGACAGCATGTGAGTCATGTTTGACTTCATTTGTATTTCCGTCTGTCTCTTTATATTAGCTTAATTTTCTTTCTGCCGTGTCTTTAGGCATTACCTCAGTCTATCTGACATCAGTGCGAGTCTTTGAATCTACAAGTGTTTGGTTGTTTACTTCTTCTGGTCACTGATTTCTTTTCCTTCCTTCTTTCCCCATCTTCTTCTCTCTTTCACTCTGGCTTTATTTCAATGATGGAATTTTCATGGCACCGTTATCATCCTTAACAGGGTTATCTGCAATCAACTCGGGGAGTAATGAAATCAGTTTTGTACAATTGGTAACTAGTGTGTGGCTGGGGATCTCATTTGGAGCTCTTGCCGTATTGCCTGTCCCTAAAAGGACCACATGTAGAGAAATGAGTACATCTTCTTATGACTTGGAGATTGAATTAGGTAGATTTTAATGGAGACATTATGTAGGGACACGACATGATGTATTAGTTGTCTCGGAGACCATTCTTATGACACAACCAAGCCTGTTCATTCGTAGTCTTTGGGCCTGTTTCAACCCTAAAATAATGCATGGTATTCATGTTCACAATATAATTTTGATTAAGATATTATTTGATTAAGAATATTTATTTTGTACATATATTTCTTCTTGCACAATATTTTTAGTTATATGCTAAATATAAAAATATTTAGATATTTAGATATCGAGATAATTATTATCAAAATGCTTGTATAAGATTTTTTTTAACATTTAGATAATGTGATAATATTGGGAGATGAAGAGGATAAAAACAATAATAATATTAATAATAATAAAAATAAATACCAAAAGGCTGAGATATTGAGGTAATTATCATCAAACTGTTTTGGTACAAATTTACTTGTAATGATTATATTCAAATATATAACATAATATAATATATATAATTCTATAATTTTTATACATTTAAATAATGTAAAATGATGCAAATATTGAAAAATACTGAAAATATTGAGCTTAATATTAATAATAATTTATTATTATTATAGATATGATTCAGATGTATCTGCCAATTAACTTTAATCAATCATATTTAAGCTGAGAGTGTCTTGTTTATATAAAAAGCAATTGAAACTGAAATGCATGAAATATCAAATTTTATTTCTAAACTCTATAATAGAATAGTTGTAAAATTACATCATAAAAACATTTTAAAAATCAAGCATTTCTAGCCTAACATAGTACTTCAATACAAAAAAAGATGACAGAATTGTCATTTTTGAATGCACTTCTCCTTTAAGAGGAGTCTGTGGTAGTAGAATAAGATCTTCACTAAAGCACTATAGTTAAGAATGAGTTATAGAGAGATCTGAGACTAAACATTTGACATGAATTCGTCTGTGGCCCAAACCCCTTAAGCACAAAATAGAGACGTCTTGAAGTTTCAGGATCCGGCAGTGACTGCTTATAGCATGCTGAGGCGGTCGGTCGTCGCACAGTAAGACCACCGCACTAAAAAGCTCTTACTTTCCATGTAGCGAAGCAATGCTTTTCCTTGCACATTCACTGCTGACAGTCTTTCTAAAGACACTTCTCCAGAAAGATCTTGAGGAGTAGCTATGGAAACAAGTGAACAAAATATGGAAGGAAGGAATTTGAGAAGGTAAAGCATTCATTAGGTAGGCAGCATACCAGCTGATGGAGATCTGTTTAGCATAAATATGCTGTGGAAGCTGGAGGTGGTGCAGTCAGTGCATGACACAGATGTCATCTGTCAACGCTGGGGGTGTGGGTGTGTTTGGCAAGTGGGTGGATGGAGATGAGGGTAGAGTATGTTGCGCAGAGGTTAATTAACAGTTACTGCTGGAGTTAGTCAATTATAAGTCTTGCACATGCTAATGTTGTACACGCAGGAATCAATAAGGCAAAACTGTTTAACTGCTTCGCTGCTGCATGTACACAGTCTGTAATGTACAGCAGAACCGTGTTTTTTCCATCAGCCTGTAAATGCAGGTCCTGCTGTACTTTCATGCGTGTTTCTGAGCATGCAGGGATGACTCGGAAGGGAATAATGAGTTCAGCAGTTCACTGTCTGGGTCCCATTAAAATATTCAATCTCCCATCCCTCCTTCCTGCCTTAATTAATGCCCAGTGTTTTGAGGTGTGCAGTTCTTGGCCAACCGCAGAGCGACAGCACAGCTGAAAGTGTCACATGCTCCTTCACATTTCTGAGACAGCTGGATATCAGAAATCTTTGATAACTAATTTGCCTGATTATTTTAGGCTTTTGTCTAAAACTTGTCAGAAATCACCTATATGTCTACATCTGGAATGTACAGATCGTCATCCACATGCCCGGATGTTACTCATACTGTACATTTTCTTATATGTTAGATGGTAAATTGGTGCATACTGATCAAACTGTGCCAAAAGTTGTATTCATGTTAGATATTATTAAGCAAGGGGCATCAGCAAACTTTATAAAAAATTATAAATATATCAATTATTTGTACTAATTATGAACTATTCTTAACTAAATAAAAATAAAGCTGAAATTAATGAAAAGTAAAACATAATAAAAAAAAAGCCACAATAATCAAACTTAAAAGAAAAATCTAAACAAAAGGAACCAAAAAACAGCATTCTAAAAGTTAAGCTCTCACTCATTATTTTATATATATATATATATATATTTTTTTTTAATAAAGTGATACAGTTTATTAATAAAATGTTTTATGCTTTTTATTAATAAATACATAAACACATAAAACATTAG
>JAUMHQ010000105.1:140865-151229 GCA_032361165.1 Enteromius paludinosus | reverse complement strand
AGGCAAAAACAGACTGTTTCATTCTAGGGTCAAATTCTAGGGTTGTAAATGGACCTGTAAAACTGTTTCTGGGCATTATTTCACCTTACCTAAGCTACATACCTTCTATCTACATATCAGAGAACAATTGAAAATATTCTCTCAATGCATTCTAGGGCACCTTTAAATGAGCATGACACTTTATTTGAAAATAGGGTCATTTTCCAACTCCACTAGAGGTAAACTGTTGAGTTTAACCGTTTTAGAATCCATTCAGCCGTTGTCCGGGTCTGACGCACTTTTAGCAGCAGTTTAGCATAGATCATTAAATATAATTAGACCATTAGCATCACACTTGAAAATGACCAAAGAATTTCAACATTTTCTCATTTAAATCTTGACTCTTCTACAGTTACATTGTGTTCTAAGACTGACGGAAAAAAGTTGTAATTTGCCAGGCTGATATAACTAGGAACTATCAAGGAACTATACTCTTATTCCGATATAATAATCAAGGAACTTTTGTGCCGTACCATGGCTGCAGTATGTGCAATGATATTACACAGCGCCTGAAAATGCTCCCCAGCAATTTCAGGCACTGTGTAATTTCATTGCGACTGCTTCAACCATGGTGTGGCACCAAAGTTCCTTGATTATTATATCGGAATAAGAGTATAGTCCCTATTTACATCGGCCTAGAAAGTCACAACTTTTCATTTTCTGTCATACTTAGTACGCCAGACCTGGAGATTGGCTAAATGGATTCAAAAACAGTAAAACTCAGCTGTTTAGCTCTAGGGAAGTTGGAAAATTATTTCTGAAAAAAAGTGGCATGTTCCTATGCGATCTTGCAAAACACTAGGGGTACAGGACGTACACCAAAACAAAAACAAACTTCGGCCAACCAATCGGCAAGAAGAGGTGGGGTTTAACGCACGCAAACAAAGTTTGTTTTTGTTGTGGTGCCCAAAGTGTTTCTTTTGGTATTGCAGCCTCTGTGTTGTCTTTCGAAAGCGGGTTTTTTCCCAATGTATTCAGAGGGCAGACAGCAAGACGATCAAGGGGTGATGTATACGGTTTAAGATAAAAATGAAATCGAGCTAAAATCCTGCAACATTGCATAGATCACCTTTAAATTGTTTACGTGGATCTTTTTAGTAAGTGCGAATGCTGCCTTGGTGTGCATCAGGTTGGGTCTTGGGCTGTTTCCAAATTAACTCTGGTGTGTTTTTGAATAATATATACACACAACACAGACCCAAAATATCTAGGTGAACCAAATACAGGATCTTATGTCACAATATGTACCCTAAAATGCTCAAAATATCCAGTTATACCCAAAATACAAGCTTTTGCCCATTCAGTTTAGCAAAGGTGTCATCTTCTTTTTTCGGATATTCTGTTAGTTCGCAATTATACATCATAAAAGTTGTCCAATCATTTGCGACTGTATCCTCATGCCATTTGTCTTTAGGTTTAGTGACAATGTGAACAGTTAGGAAACCCGAACTAAATGAATCATTTTCTTTTTTGTCTGGACCAAAAGAACCAAACAGAACCAAACTACAAGACTAAACGCATCATTTAGTTAAGTATTTGTTCTCCTGTTTTTATTTTAGTTAAATAATTCCTGCTCTTTTAAGTTGCTGTTTATAGTAATAGTCACACTGCTCTTTTGCATGTGGTTGGTGAATAAGGTTTTTGCACTAAAGTGGCCTAGTTTAATTTACTCCAAGTGACCTCAGAATATCAGATTGATCTCTCGTTCAGTCTCTTTTCAGTCGAAAAACACATTCACACACTGACCTCCTCAAAGAAAAGTGCTAATAACTGTAAAAGTCATTCATTACAAGCTGCAGTCCATCAAAGGCTGTGAAAAGAATGAAGGCACTGGACTAGAGCCAATTATGATCCACAGAGACAAACACATACTGTGGAGATGAAAACGAGAGCAATATTATTTTCATTGGCGAACAAGAAAATGTTGAAAATATTCAAAACTGTGTGTATTTTGATGGCACCGCTTGCATCATAAAGTCTTGAGCATTAAACACATTCGCACAAAGGCCAATTAGGAAGACAGGATGGGTATTTTTCAGACTCTAAAGATGACAAGCTAAATGGTGTGTCATGATTTAAATGCAGACTCCTGGGGAACAGGGCTTTTAATAATTGCAACATTCTCGTTTCGCCAAGGAAAGTGCAAATTTGCACCAAAAATCATTACAATACAAACCTGCGATGCAAATGAAGTTTTGCCAAGCTGCATCTTTGCCTCCATCAGTCAAGTGCAAGATACATAGTGCTGGGATTATTCAGTAGTTTCCTCTGTTAATGAGGTGAAAAATGGAAGTTGTTTTAAATTATTAAACTGAAGTTCGTGTTAATGTTGTCTATGTAAAAATGAGGAATCACATCACTCGAGCATTGCTGTCTCTCGCTGAAGCCTATAAATACTGTTTTTATTTGATCACAGATAATTGATTTCACTGTGAATCTCTTAAGCACAAAGAATATCGGTGACAAAATTACAGGAATTGCTTTTCAAGTAAGTGCTATATACAGTACAGTGAATACGGGACAGTTAGATTCGTTATGCATCATTGCCCACTAAAGTAGTCTTTATTTAGGCCTGGAGTGTCTTGAGGTTACTTGACTTCCTCAAGGTCAAAATGGCAATACAGTGGATGGGAAGCCATTTCTGCAACCTGTGTTTATGGTACATTAAACTGTAAATGACTGACAATAGCATCACGCATGAGATTGAAAGACACTTTTTACCCTGTGCAGTGTTTAGTACATCAGTTTAGTGTCATTTCAGGAGTTAGTTCACCCTAAAATAAGATGTTATCGCTTGTCCTTACATTGTTCCAAATCATGCAACTCACACACACACACACACACACACACATGTTGGCTTTCCACATTTCAAAGCCATAATGGTTTTTATACTGTAAAAGCATTCTGCTTCATTCTGTATGATTTATAAGCTGGTTTCCTCATGGGGACTGAAACAAAACAAGGCCCACAAGGTCGATATTTACTGGTATTACTATACTTGTGGGGAAATTTGATCTCCATAACTCCAGGTGCACAGACACACACTCATGCAATATATTTAGCAGATGTTATGGCTGTAATATTATTATAATAATAATAATAATGAAAGGATCCTGATTTGGAGCTAGCTGCTTGCTCCAAAATGGTTATAAAGCTATGAAATCATAAAACTAGTCCTTTTGATTATTGCATCCCCCTGAAATCACAGGTATGAAGGTGAAGTGATTATTTTTTATTATTGTTTATTAATTTTTATTTTTTGAAATTGCACACCGATGCAAAAAGACACATTTCACCTCATGCCGTTTTCATGGAAAATCTTCTCTCTGATTTCACGCACACATCTGTACCAAATACGTCACGATATGTTCGAATCTGTAGAAATGTGAAAGGACCGGTGTAGTTTGGCATCAAGCGTGATTTTAGATACCTTGATGTGCCAAGTTTGATTAAAATCATGCGAGTTCAAAAAGAATTGAGGGCGAGTATAAACCTCGCCTAGCCACTTTGACGTCATTTACAATGTTTTGCTTCCTTATTCTTATCTCAAAAAACGTTCTGCTTAACCCACAGCTGCAACCGATGTCGGCGGGATCTAGCAACACGTTTGTTGCCAGTTTAGCAGGCATCTCGCTTTCCTCCTGAGCCAGAAAAGCAAGGCGGCTGCAACAATGGGAGGAGAACATCGACACTTGGTTAAATTGCCACCTTTGCAGCATTTGACAAAGTGTTCGCTCGCTCATTTCTCTGAAGAATCATCAAAGAAGTGAGCTGTCCCCCAAAGCGTATCTGTCTCTCGTTCTCGGCTCTGTCCTTCATGTGTTTAATGATCACCTTGCCACTGCATGTGTTGTCATGAGCGAAATCCACAGGACGTTAATGCGGCCCACACGTGTCAGCGCTGACAGAAGTGCCGCTCGACACAGTTTCAACGAATCAAATCTTCTTCCCCCTCCAGAGCTTCTGAAGTGTGCCACTTGTAAAGTTAATTAATTTGATGGTTAATTATATAACTCATTTATTTAAGAGAGAGCTCGGGTGACATTAGTCTTGTGGAAATATAGAACATGCTGTAATTGTGGAGTGAATTTGCTTTTAAAGAGCTTTTTAATTCGGGCCCCGGGGCCATTGACTGGATGGGGGCCCAGTGTGGCCCTTTCTGCGCTCAGATATGCCATGTTTTTTTTTCATCAGATATAGCAAGAGAAATGGTGAAATCACTGTATCGAATGCATGTCCTTATTAAAAGTTCACCACATTTTTTTTCTACCACGTATCATTTTATGTGATCTTGTGAAGGATGTCATCACTCTCTAAATAGTGAATCACACCACACCGAGGTAATGAGCCACGGTCTCTTTCTATTTTAAGCCTGACGCTGATATCATATCAGGGTGAGAGTGTGAGTGGTAATCAGAGTCTTCACGGGATAGTCCGACCAGAAATTGATTTTGCATTTTACAGCACAAAACGCCTATAATATTTACATATAATGCCACGGTTTTCTCTCGCTGCGTATGCCCTATATGCAATATCATATTAAAAGATAACAAGCTAAATATTCGATTGTAGCAAAGGGACACACTCAATTTTGTGGTAATATTTTAGAATTGGGACTTCTGAGGAGATTTATTTTCAGTAAACTCCTAATTGGCTGCTAATTGAGAAAGTTATTTGTTATAGCTGTTGTGTCTAGGTCTGGGGAAGAGTGATGTTCTTACATTATATGTACTAATAAACATCCAAAACACTAGTATGAATGCTAATAAGCAACTAGTTCATGGTGAATAGTGTTCTCTAAAATAATGTGTGTTTTCAGCAGTTCTGTCTAAATGGGTATCACCTGGACGTTCAGTATTTTTATTCATTTTGACATTTTTCAGCTTAATCTTGTCTCTGATTTGGATAAAGGTTAACATGAAGGACTACACAGATGCTGGTGACTTCAATACAGTGTTTAGATATGCTGTGAGGTTGGTGCCACTTGTAGGATTACTTATGACATACATATTTTATTACTGAAATGTTGAATTGAATTTTGAGAATATGCAATGAATAGTATTTCATTGGCCTACTGAACACTGTTCATTTTACAAACCTAATGTATGCTAATAAAATAATTGTATCCATTTCCAATAATTCACATTTAAATGGTGCGATTCTAGACTTTTGCTTCAAACACACTTTCCTGGCTACTAAAATAAATAGGGGCATAGGCAAATTAATAGCGATATTACTCTTCAGTTACATTAATAATACATATTTAAGCATTGATATCATTACTGTGATGTGTGTTCTTGTTTGAGATAAAGTAGGTTTTTGTTGAGTATACAGATGGCTTCAGGCGCTATGACAGTTGGATTTGTTTAATGGCACTGTTGCATTTATGTTTCTTATATTAAAGCATAAATTATCGCCTCCGGTCATTCCTACCCCTCAATTAATCTTCTATCGTGAGTAATGAGTATAAAATGAAGAACACAAATACTGTATGTAGTAGTGTTTGTGAATGCTAGACCGGCGTATTGCAAGTGTTTGACCCTGTTGAACACACTTAACACATGCCCTTGTGTTGGTAGTAACAAACAAAGTTACCTTCAGGTGTTTTATTAAACTGGATGTCTTGTTATTCAGCTAACTCAGTGCAAACACAAAGTATTGACATTGAACCAAGTAGCCGAGCAAAATTCTGTTAGTAGTTGACCTGGAAGGGAAAACAGACTGGTAAAAGAACACGGTTTAATGGATAGTCTATCTATGTGCATTGCATTGGGAATTACTTTCAAGCACTTTTCGTAATGCGATGCATTCTTTGTTCTATGTTTTAGGCCTAATGGTCAGGCGAGATGAAGGTTTCACGGCATTGCACGTCTGAACCTACCACTCTTGTGTGGTATAGAGACTGAAATATGAATGAGGACATATAAGATCGATATAAACATCCAATGCTTGTTTCCAACAGTTCAGAACAGAGGTTTGAGCAACGAAAACGGCGATTCCTACAGGTGGTTAAAACCAGAGAGCAGCGGTGATAGGAATGGAAAACCACTCGTCTCTCTAGAGATGAAGACAAAGATTTTGTGACAGATCCTTTAGAGCAGGGTTTCCAAAGCCAGTTCGCTGAGACTTCTTCACATAATTCCAAACAAGCGGTTTAGAGTGTGCTACTTCTCACATCTCCTAAAAACACTGGGGGGAGAGAGAGAGAGAGAGGCAGACAGACGGAGAAAGGGAATATAAGGTGGAATTGATTTTATATATTTAGCATCGTATTGTGTGGCATTACTGTGGAGTCTGTGTTCATGAACAGAAAAAATAGAGCCAGACTCCCAACAAATAACTTCAAGTAACCTGTTATATTTGTTTAGTTATGCGGCGTATTACTCGTAAACTGTCAGATACGGTAAATAGTGTAATTTCGCGCATGAAATAAAGATTAGACTGTATTTGTGTGCAAACAGAACATATTTCTGTTTTATAGCAGGGCGTATTTATCTTTTGTACTACCATAGGCCGTGGTATTAAACTGAATAGAGGACTTGTGTGAAGGGTTTTTTGTGTGAAAAATAAAAAAATAAAAAAATAAATCAAGGTCAATTTATCCCAAAATTCAAAAGAAATATATAAACGTACATACATACATATATTTGTATTTGCTACAGCATATATAATAAATGTTTTATTTATTCAGGATATATTATCTTAATGTGTTTTTTTTTTGTTAGCAAATAATTTTTAAGCTAATTTGTCATAATATTAATGTACTTTTGATGTACTGTTTGTCATTTTAACCCAAAATCGAAAGAAAAATAATACATTATATTTTAAGAAAAATTAAGCCATGAAGTGTGTAACCATTTTTGTGACATTGTTATGGTAATAACAAAACAATATAAAAATAAATCAATAAATAAATATAATATAATATGAAATACATTTTAATATTATATGAATTCATATTAATATAAAATAAATATAATATTAATATTAATTAATACATATATATATATAATTTTAATTTAAATTATGACTTTTTTTGTTAATAAAAATAATGTTATTTATTATAACATAAACACAGTGAAAAACATCTTAATGGAACATATGTTACTATTTCTTTCTTTTGATTTCGAGTAAAACATGACCTAGTGATTTTCTTGACACTTTTTTTTCTCTCAGTGATCACACCGCTTCCCTTCTCCCATCTACTGTCTTTTAAGTAGTCATTAACCAATAGCGTGGTCAGGGGTCCTCTTTAGATCAGTAATGTTCTCTAATGATGAGAACGAGGCCCGCGGTAGAAATCGATAAAGGCTTCGTCTCTTGTGAATGAGCCGCACAACAGCAGACCTCGCTGCCATCCACTATCCCTCGTCTCGACTGCTTAATTGATTGAGCGTTCCTCTGCTTTGCGCTCAGGTCTTGGATTCCTCAAGGCGAGTATTACGTGTCATCTAGCCGAAGGGCAGAGTAGATGGCGGGACGATAGAATGAAATCGATTTGGAATATTCTCTGTCACCAGACGCCACAATAGTAGGGATTCTGTGATCCACTGCCGTCTGGTGTCGCAGGTGTGACCTTTCGTAACCTCAATCACCCCCGCTGAGAATTATCTTTCTTCCTATTCATGTAAACCAGCTCATAATGGAACTATTTTATTTTTTATTTTTTTCGCTCCCCTTGTCTATCTTGCAATTTGTCCCCCTCTCCCTGGAGTGTAGACTTCGGTTTTCTATAAGGTGCAAATTAATTATCATTTCAAACAGTCTTCAGAAATATATTTGTGTCGGCATGGACGGAGAGTTTTGCATGAGAAAGAGCCGCCGCTTTGAATGTGCGCTGGATACATATGGTTATTTGAGGGGTTGGTAGGTTGATAGGCTTTTGTTCTTCAAGAACAAAGTGAAAGGCCCCGGCGAAAAGCAATCCTCTTTAGTTCCTGAATGATATTAGAGCGCTGAGGATAATTGGATGATATTTTTAGTGGTGGCCCCGGCGCTCAAGCTGTTTTTTTGCTGTCGTCTTAGCGAGAGGTTCTCCCCGGCCATTGTCAACTTAAATGGAACGTCGATAAGTTGTAGTTTTGAGCCCACCGTGAAAATGGGCTTAGCGGCAACGCGGTAAACACAAATCTGAAATTTGCTGAAGAGACTGATTGTTGCCAGTGTTCAATCAAATGCTAATGCTCTCTTGTGCTCACTTTCTTATCTTGCCTCTTCACTACAGAAGAGTGTTTTGAGACTGTCAGCTACATTTTTAACATGGCGTTAACCCCCTAAACCATTTTTTTACAAAAAAATGGGAATATAGGACTTGGTTGACAATAGCTATGTTAGAAATGTAATGTAAGAAAAACATGACAGACAGTCATTTATTGCACAAATGTCAAAAGCAGGACCAAAAGTAACCTAAATAATAATGTTTTGCAGCCGCAGTCCTCTCGGAATACAGTAGGTTTGTGTAAGGTCCAAAGCAGAATATATGTTGTTGATGGCTGAAAATATTACCCAGATTATCTTCCCGATCCCCTCTCAGTGAACTCGTGAAGACGCGTGCATCATTCGAATACACTTCACCATGGTGTGTCGCAATCTGTGACGAATGCAGAAGAGAGCCATGAGCGTTCGATTATCCTGACGTAAAACATGTCGTTTGATTTTATTTGATTTTATGTATCACCACAGCTTAATGATCTATTAATTTCTAAACCAGAGTCCTTGCTTTAACAACTACTCGTCCTCTTTGAGTTTGTCTACGCTACTTAATGCAAATGCAGTTTGTTGTAGAACGTAGTTTTCATGCTCACAAATAACCAAACTGCATGTGTTCAGAATGACATTAAGCTCTCAGAAGAGGAGTGTCTACTGTATTTCTCAGCAGTGTGTACATTACCTGTGTCAGTTCACAGCGACAGTGCAGATCTGTACTAAAACGACCGAAGGCTCCCTCTCCTCTTTTACGAGCTCATTTGCAGCACTGGCGCTCCAGTAACTCAACCATAGTAAGGAGACTATAAGGAAAGGGCCGATTATGAATGCGATATATTAAACACGGTGGCAAATATATTAAACATACTGGGCCGATCTCAGGAGGCAGGCTAGATAATGTGCAGATTGATTTTTACTGAGCTGTTAACTATTAATGCAGTTGTAACAGAAGGAGACCTGCGGACATTTATCAGACTCGAAACACGTGCTTCATGCGCCGGGGCTGGAGTTGGAGTGAACGATCCATTTAGTAATTATCAAACGGCCCCCCCGTGACACATGGCGGTTCTCGCCGGTGATGAGATTTCACCGAAGGTAAACAGTCGGTGTGTGGAGGATGACTATGTGTATTTATTTACGTCGTATCCTCCAGGAGCTCTTTGCCCTCAGCTTCAACCTTAATAAAATGCTTTTAGTTATCTCTTGTTTTTTCTGCAGGCATCTGCAGTTTCTCTAAGTGACCCGTGGGGGCTTGGTAGGAGGCACATGTTGCCACTGTAACTGGAAATTTGCCTGATTATCATGCGGTGAAACAAACAGAAAAGGCTTATCTGGAGAGAAGTGAAGTGCACTGAAAAGATTAATTAGGCTGAATGCTTTGGACGCGTTAATGAAGAGGCCTTGAGATGAGGCTCCTTCAGACAGGTGCACATCTCAGCTGGGTCATGTGAAGCTCTTTCGACTGTGCCGAAGTCACCCACGTAACAACTTTAGTGCCGGGACCACCCTCGGATTTGTGTCACTTTGTCACAGAGACCGCAGGAACACACAGGCATTACCGCGGCACCAAGAAACCTAATTAGGAAGAATCAAAAGAACGTTTATATGAAAAAAAAAAAAATGGCAAATGATATTTTCTGTTAAAAAGCTGCGGTCAGCCCTTGACATTCTCATTACGAGCTATTATTTTTGGTGAGTACGTTTAGCTTTGAAGAAAAATAGAGGGCACAATATTTGATGAATGTGTAATGAAATTACAGCCCTCAATTTTAAAACGCAGTTTGAACTGAGGAAAAGACGACGAGTAGGAAACTGAAGCATGATTTATAAAACGTACGCTTGTATGGATGTATGTAGTCTCCGGGGTGAAACATCTGAGCATTAACTGCAGGGTACATATAGTAAGCTGAATTTCACACGCTCTTGCATTTAGAATGTGTCAAAGCAAATTTATAATGCTGTGCAAGTAAGTAAGGAACACTATAGTGGATGTTACATATTATATGTTTCCCTAGCCTCTTAAACTCTACGGACCCGCCGGCAGGTCCAAAGTTACATTCAAGTTGTGCCTTGAATTTTTAACCCTTTGCATGCACCAGTCACCCCATATGTGGTACCAT
>JAUMHQ010000105.1:100204-114262 GCA_032361165.1 Enteromius paludinosus | reverse complement strand
AGATAGATAGATAGATAGATAGATAGATAGATAGATAGATAGATAGATAGATAGATAGATAGATAGATAGATAGTCATTTTGCAGATCCTTTTATCCAATGCAACTTACAATTGGGCAATACATAATACAACTCATCTTAAAACGGCAGACAGAGGAAGTGCTCATGATACCTGCCTCTGGCATTGTTAAAATAAGTAACAAGCTAAAGAGAAACTCTTTTTTTTTAATAATGAAGTCAGGTAGTGTTATAAGAGATTGTTTTTTAGCTGTTGTTTTAAGATTGACAAGGATCCAGGATGGATGGATGGATGAATGGATGCATGGATGGATAGATGGTTTGTGAATAAGAAAAAGATGCACAAGTGTTTCATAAATTTGTTTTGGCTACTGTACCTTTAAGACTTTATACCTCCCACATCATTGTCTGCAAACAAGGGCAAAGTGTACTTATTCTTGTGTCAAATATGTTGTGTTCCACATCAAACTTGTATAGAGAAATAATTAAGATAAATGATGCATGTAATAAGTATTAAATAGTGGTGAAATATGCAACCTCTAAAGCGAGAGAGTGACCATGCTGTCTGCATTCTTTCTCCCCAGTGGACAGGGACCATCTGGCCACGGCCATTATCACTGACCCTGATGTCAGGCTCCTTAGCAGGGGGAAGAGGGCTCAAACATCCCTGGGTCTGGCCCCAAGCACCTGACTGCATCTCTACAACCTTGCAGAAGTAAGAGGGGACAAATTACAAAGTCACTCATAAGATAACAGTATGGTCAACAGGCGGCTTTGCTTTATTAAAATAAAAAGTCTTTGCATGCTGGTGAAACTGCTATTTACGTGTTGAACATGTTGAAAGTGAAGCTTCCTCAAAGTCAATAAGAGTTAAGTATTAAGAGCAATTTAATTTTATACAAAATTGTCATGATGTTTGGTTCAGTTACAAGATCCTGTATTGTTTGCATTAAATATGGACAGTTTGCATAAAATATACAATATAAGAATCGCTGGGCATTTCAACCAACAATTAATTTACAAATTGTGAGCATGCTTTGCAGCCATGGCTCATAGATACCTCAAAATAAATTCAAAATATGGATAACTGTTTTTCAAGAATTGCAATCACTTTTCTGTTGAAATGCTGTATGAAATGATCTCATAATTTGACAAAAGACAAGCGTTGTAAAATGTTGGCAGGAAACCACATCTTTTCTGTACTTGTCTGCAATGTAATTTGTGCATTGCATTGTCTTGCTATTGTAAGAAAACATCAAAGAACACTGAAAATGTGAGTGCTTTGAGAAAACATTAATATTTTGAAGTCAGGTTGATATCTTTTTTTCTGTCATTTAATAGCTTCCTAATTCTGAAAAGCCAGTCATGTAAAGACCATCTCTATCTAGCCGTAACTAAAGGAAAATTCATCCAGTGAAGAATTCAAAAATTATACTGTATGCTACAGTATATACAGTATTCATGCTGACAAAAGGCATTGTGTTAATGAAATTTGAACTGTTGAGCATGATTGCGATGTTAGGAAATTCAATCAGATTAGCCTGTTCTTCAGCTTGCACCGATACAGTATTTTCTGTCTGAAAAACATTCAGCAGCACAATAAAGGTTCTTCTGGCAGACTTACTGTACCACTGAATTAAACAACTGACACCACTTCAAGTGCGCAGTCACCCTTTAAAACCCCTCCTCCAAAGACATGACAGCCAATCAAATCTCGGTAAACTCCAACATGCACAAAGGCTGACAGGTTTGCGAGTTGATTATGGCTGAAAAATGATTGTGAGTCACCCCTCAGATGTTTACATTAAGGTGCATAAGAAGAAAGTACACAGCGTCAGGAAACAATCATTACAACTATAGACACAAGACTTTTGCATTTTCATAATGACCAAAGCAAAATCTACCAGGAGCGGTGCAAATTAGTATAAGGTTGCAACAGAGATGTAAATTGGTGTAAGATGTGCTTTTTTGTGGTGTTAAATAATGGTGCAAACACCAGCAGACTGACTACTGCAAACCTTAGAAAGTAACCTTGCATGATTCATTTAAATACTCTCCTTATTAATGTTGCATCTGAAGGTAAACTGCATATGCAATAAGGTCAGACTCAAAAATAACTATGTCCATGCTTTTTCATTGTTATTTGTTTTATTGTTTGTCTTTAGTAAATCCTTACAATAGTTTTTAATGCTAGAAAGGGTTTGAACTGATGCAAACTGTTTTAAATTTGGCCCTATCATGTGTTGAAGGTCTGATGTTTGCAATGTTTTAAATTATCATCTGCTTGCATAGAGCTGTCTTCACCATGGAAATAATGTTGGAGAATTATGCTTAGAAGTTCATCCATCTTGTTCATCCAAGTATTTTTGCCTCCCTGAACAAAATTACAAACTTCTGCTTTCTTTGACTGTTCTGGCCTGGTTTTATCCATTGCATGTACAAAATTGAGATGGTGGTATTTTAATTGGTGTTTAACATTACGACATTAGCATTAAATCACTGCTTAGTAAAGCAACCAAACCCAAAAGCATCCAAGCCTCTCTCTTGGTATGTCGCGACAGACAAATCCACCGAGACCACCGGAGAATGAAACACTTTCTAAAACTCCAGGTTACTGTGTTCAGAGGTGGAATTAATTACTCTTAAAGTGTCTATTGTTCTGTGTGTCTCCGTGCATGGGAGTGCCTATAAAACCAAATAAACCTGCAGTTTTGATTAGCTTCTCTAGATGTCCTACAGTTGAAATCTTTGATCATAGTCCCTCTTTTGCTCTCTTTGAAAAAGATTTTGTCTAGATTTTTCAGGTGGTATTATTGATGCAAGAATAGGAGGAATGCTTTGACATTTGGTCCGTTGCCCTGGCTTATGTGTAAGGTACTAATTAGCAGAGAAAACACTGTCAAACTGCCATATGGTAGCAGAGAAGTAGCAGCTTGCCAAGTACAGCTACAGTCCTGAACATTTGCGACCGCAAACATTTGTCAAGGCAGCTTGTGTCAGGTATTATATGTAAATGTAGGCTAAATTAATCAGTGCTCTAATGATTTTCTTTTTTTTTTGTTTGGTTTCTCTTATGCATGTCCCCAAGGTCAACGTTGAACTCTTTTAGTCCTTTTTCTGCTTGGTTAGCTGGTATCATCTGTATTATAAAGCTCACTGCCGCTTTCCATCTTACTACATTGATCCTCAAGTGGAGATGGCCTAAAATTTTAATTAATAAGCTAAAAACAAACACAGGCATGAATGTCACACTTAAGATGAAATGCTGTCGTTATAACTAAGGGGTATACAGTACATTAAGAGGTTAAGTAGCAACAAAAACTCGCAGAACGGGTGAAATAACAGGGAACAACGTGTTTCATTGCACTAATGGGACTTCAGGGGAGAGGAGAGATCTTGATGTACCATGATGCTCATTAAAACTAGAGCAAACAAAGCTGCTCTGCTCAGATGTCCTCATAATAATCTCCAGAGATTGAGGATTTGAGGTTCTCAGGGAGAGTTCTCAGTGTTTAGGGCTGTTTGTCCCATTAGTGGTATTTCCAGTCACACGGGAATCAATTGGTCGAGCTGTTCTGTCAGAGGCTGTGAGACGGACGGTGGAGGAGAAGGCCGAAAGGCAAACAGAAATGTTTATTTGAGAGGAGAGATAAAGATCAAACCAACCTTTAGGAAGATGAAGTGGGAATGGCGGAGGAGAGCCCATAGTGAAATGATTTTCCGTCAAAGTTTCATGGTTTTCTTGGAGAGCTGAATCATGCTGTGCATCCGTACTTGTGCCATGTGTTCAGAAACTGGTCTGAAAGCAGCTCAGCAGAGTCTCTTAAAGAAAGGAAAGGTCATTTGACTGATTTTTTTTTGACTCATTTGAAGTGCACTCCAAAATGTCAGCAGTAACTATAGTTAATTATGAAAAAGTTTTCTAGTTTTATATATTAATTTATTTTTCGTTATGTCTAACCTGATTTCAGCATGTAGAACATTTACCTTAAATTTTTGTATATTTAAATATGCAGAAAATACTGAAACAGTACAACATTACATATTGATGTAGTTACAGATTTATAAACAAATGTTTTACTACATCTGTCTATCTATCTGTCTATCAGTCTTAATAAGTAGAGTGTAAGAAATGTCCACCTTCAATTTTGCGGTATTAAATGTAATTATTAAATAAATATTATTAAACTGACTGATACTAAATTTATAATTTAACCAATGAAGTTGAAACTGCTTCAGTTAATTTGATGAGCTAAAGTCATAATAATAATAATGCATAAATAAAATGTTTTGCAGTGTAATGATTAAATAGGTTGGAGACATTGGTAAAATGACATTTAATCCTTTAAAACCTACCACACACAGAACAGAATCAAATGTTACAGAAATGGTATATATATATATATATAAATATATAAAAATTTAATTAACCTCAGTGATAAAATGCATGAATATTTCCATGAATTCTATGATCCTAAGAAAAAAATAAAAATAAAAATCATAAAACTGTGTGCAGTATGTGTGTATATCAAGTTCCAATAACTTATAGTTCTGTCACCCTAAACATTTTCACATTTGAAAAAAGTGCCTCTATGTGCCTGAGAGGCCAGTTTGTTTATGATTGGGGTTAGGGGCTTAAAATATCTTTGCATATTGCAGCTAAAGCCACTTTCATGTTTTGTGTCATTCAAACGCATGATAATACCGGAAAAATTGCCCAGGCTTGACACTTGATCCTCCAGACTGAGGTGAGAATGTCACCAGAGTGACGTTTGGTGCTGCTGGATAAAATCGCCAGAGTGACGTTTTTCATATGAGACTTTTATTACAGAAATATTGTTTTGCTCAAATTTATTGTTCACATCAAAAGCTTAGAATGAAGGAACCAACCTTAAGGTCTATAACAATATTACATTGCAAAGAAGAATTCAGAGGGAGAGGGGCTCTCAAATGCTAACCGCATTTGAAAAGATGTCCCTGAGAGCACAATAAAAAATCTTATCAGTATGTGCATCAGGCCAGAGCTCAGTTGTAAATCAAGACATCAGCACGAGCTGGCAATGACCTTCCGCAGTTATCTGCAAAGGCATACGCCATGAGATTGCAACTCAAATATTGCTGTCTGTGGGCCTGATATAGTCGGCCTGGCAGGTATGCCCTATCTGTGCCACCACCACTGGGCAGGATGCAACGAAAACCTCAGGCTCAAATCACAGGCTGAGCTGGGCACAGGACAACAGCGAGGTCTCCTGCTGGCGAGAACCAAAGCTGACAACTGAGAGGAGAAAAAAAATAATAATAATAAGGCCAGTGAATGAATCATGGACACTGTGGAACTATTATCATGTGTCTCAATAATAAGATTTATTAATGTAAATTTAAACAATGTATTAATCATTTACTTAGACTTTCTAAATGGTCTTATTAAACACTGACAACTCCTAAATAACTGGTTTGTAAATAACGTAATAATAATAAAAAAAAGATAAACTGATCATTAATAAAGTATGAAAATACAGTTATTAAACATTATATATATGCTCAAGAACAAGGCATTTATAGATGCACTTGTAAACTGTTTACTAATGCATAATAATGTTGGAACATTGGTTTATAAAGGATAAACTAATCATTCATCATTCGTGTGTAGCTATTATAAATTGTTATAACATAAAATTGTTACCGAAAAATCTATTAAGATATGGCTGCCAAAAGGTTAAGCACAAAACTATAGCAAATAATAACATAATATAAGCAAGGGATAACGTACAATTTAGAGCAGGTTATTATCGCAGAATAAAGCTTGACAGGCTTATAGGCAGCCTATACACCATTTATTGCAATAGTAGTATTATTATATATTTTTTTGCTTTTGCCAAGCCTGTAAGAGGACACACATAAGCTCATACACATCTCTTTCTAACCCTGCATACTTATAGAACACTTTTGCAGAATGTAAAATAATATTATTGCTGAACTGAATGAAAACTTTCTGAAGGTCATTTTTTTTTAGAGTTAATGCTGACTTTCTGTACCATATCAGTGAGTAAAAATAGCTTTGCTCTTTAATTCATTTCCGATGGTGCTCTGAATGTGTATTAACAGAACACATATAAAAAGAACAGCCATTTTTGGAAAAAAAAAAAAAAAACGTCCTCATTTCCACTCTATTTATAATAGAAGATATAACAGGTGAAAAATTGAACGGTGTCGGAGGTCTGGTTTTATCAGGAGATTATAAAACAAGGTAGCTAATAAGCCTAATTTCCCTTAAATGTAAAACATAATAATAAATTAAGGCAAAATGAGCTTTTGTGGTCAAATGATTAAATATTTCATGCAAATATTGTAAGAGCTCTTACACGGTTATCATTTAATACCATGCTCAAAATCAGCTCTTTCCCAAGGAGACTCGGGCGTATAACTTTACATTGTAATTTAGAGTGACTTACAATTGATTTAACCTGAGGTCAGTCCTTCCGACATTAGAGACAAAGAGACTCTGTAGTGAAATTGTTCACTTAATGATTAACACATTAAAGGAACGGTTGACCAAAAATGAACATTTTATCTTCATTAGTCTGCCCTCATTCTACTGACACATTATAACTTTATTTAGAGAAACACAAATTGGATAGAAAGTCTGAGCTGCTCTGTATAGTAAAAGCGGATGGTTATTGACACCACCAAACAACATTACTTCACCTGTGTTTATTACTTTATGGTGATTTTATGTTCTTTTGGAGCCTTGTACTTCACCAGCCACTGTCCTGGCATGGAAAACAGTTTTGGGTTGAAACGTCATGAAGGCAACAACGTTTCTGGGTGAACTTTTCTTTCAGGATTGATGCTTTGGTCCTGCTCATTCATTTAAATCGATTTAAATAGAGACCACAGAGTCTGTGCGGCAGACTACACGGGGATTCTGTTTTGGTCAGCGAGTCTTGGAGGGAGTTTGGCTGTTTTTGGAACAGGGCCCAGGTGCTTCCTGAAAGATGAAGAGATGCCTTAATAATTTATTCTGATGTGTGTTTGTGTCTGTGTGTGTTTGCACCTGCATCATGCCATGAGCTATGAGACATTCTTCCTCGGGTTCTGCCCACCTGCATGTGTGTGTGTGTGTGTGTGTGAGTATCACATGGTCCAAGTGGGCTTGTTTGGCACCAGCAGCGAGTGAAAATAATTGATTTTGTCTTAGCTGTCCTGTAAGCCAACTCAATATAGATTAAGTCTCCTCTCTTTCATCCCCTTCATGCCTGACAATCTGAGTTATCGAATCCACATAAAATATGTTCTCCTGCATTTCATCTTACAATTATACAGGATGGACAGAAATTATCTACCAGACTTCCACAGAACTGCTATAAAAGCCATTATAAATTACAAAACAAAACAAAACAAAACAAAAACCTTCAATTTTGAAGTATTCATACATAATTAATTTTTATTTTTTTCTTTGTTCATGGTTTGACTGCTATGGGACCGTTGCTCTAAACCGCAGCTCTAAATCTCTCTAGATTTTGTTTAGACTTGATGTCAGCTACTTGTATGGGTGGTTTGAGGTACTGTAGCATGTTTTGTGCTTTTTTTCAGCATGCTCATCTTTGCACAGGTTGAAGAGCCCTAGGTGTCTGGACGTTAATGAGGAAAAACGCTCTGCTTTACCAGCTGCCTGTAATCAGATGGTAATTGGATTGAGGAGTGGCGAACTGGAGCTCAGAGCTCTGTGTTTTTGTGTGAAGATGAGGATCATCCAGTGTGTGTGTGTGTACACAAGTCAGGCAGGGCAGGCCAGCAGGTTTGGCGTGCGTCCCCGTTGAGGTCGCGTATTGGCTCAATGTGCACTAGAATGGCTTCATAAATATGTTTGCCTGCAGCTGCAGCTGAACGGGGCACCGAGCTCCTCGCCCTGTGAATATTTCCTTCGCACTTCCTTTTATCCTTTCTGTTTTTCATCAAGGTGTTGTGGGACAGAAGAACCAGCTAACCTTGCTCCAGTGCCCACACACAGCACAAGACTTTTCATAACACTTGCGTTGCTGAGCCGAGTGCTGCCTACACTGGTTAACATTTTGATGTAGTCATTTAGCAGTTTTGTATTTGATGTAAATTTGCTTTGTTCTACAGGTGTAACAATTTATTTATTACATTACAGATTATTTGCATATGCATTTAGTTAATTACACTAATTAACTAACCTCTATCTCAAGATTCGGTATTGTGCATACAAAAATAATAAGAAATGATTAAAAATGCTGTTACATATGGTGTTACATAGCATGATGATCCAAACCCTTTATTTTATTTGTTTATTTGTATTTTTTTATTTTTTTTATTGAAGAATCATCTTACATGTTTCTATGTTAACAGTATTTTATTTTATTTATTTATTTATTTTTATTGAATTGCTCAATATTTACTGATGTAATTAAATTATGCAATTTGTTGAACTTCATATGTGCTGTTAAATCACATATGGTACATATTTACTAAATAACACAATCAAACTGTTTTCAACTATACTGTCTTCACAGAGTTACGGTAAAATGACTTTATGCGTTTGCCTGCGGCTTCATCTTTAAACTTTATAAATCATGAATAATTAAAGCTTCATAACTAAAACCCAAGCTGAAAATAGCTGGTTGGCAGTACATTTGCATGTAGGATCACATTACAAAGACTAATCTGCAGAAAAACTAATCAAGGCTATGTAATTTGTCAATTAAATATAATCTACTATCTATTTCATGACTGTCCACTTCAGATTTAAATATAGTTCTCAATGATATATTCAATAAAATGGTACTTGCAGTTAAACTCCAGATATAATGCTTGAATTAAAAATTAAACAGGCAAAAAAGCATAATTTGAAGATTCATCAGAGGGTAAAAACGTAGTTGGATACTTGAGTTTGCTTTATGGTGAGAGATACGGAAATAATGAAGAGGAAAAGAACTACGGTAATGACCCCTTTACACATTGACTCATATGAAAAAGAGGTCAGGATTCATACAGTACGTGCTGCTTTAAATAAAGAAAACACACTTAAGTTTTTACATTCACCACTTTTCTGCTGAGTGACACTTCTAAGAGAAAAAGAAGGGTAATATTTGTTTAGGTGCCACTTGCATGCTTAAGATTTTATTAATTCAACATTTTAACAAAGCATCTTCAAAGCGCTCGCAAAACTCCCTAATTACTGTAAGCCGAGTTGAGTGATGGCTTCTTCTGAAGGTGCACAGAATGTAAAATATGCTTCAAAGAGAAGAAAAAAAGAATATGAGCAAAACGGAGAAATTGCAATATTGCTAAACTATCAGAAGTGAGATTTTGATATGATTTGAAATCACAGTTAGTGTGAATATGGATAGATTTTGATGCAGTATAGAAGTATTTCTACAATATAACAGGGAAATTATTTTTTCATTGCATAAAGACTTTAGTGGCCAAAAACATAAGCTCCTTATACGCTTATGTAAATGAACATTTTAAAAGTGTGGAGGATTTTTTTTCTTATTCTGTCTCTCTCTTTTTTTTTATAATGAAAATGACAAAATTGTTATTCATTTTTGGCTCATAGATTCCGTGGCAGCTCAAGATTTCGGTCATAAGACGACAACTTAGATAAAATAATTGTATTCTTCCAGTGTTCACAGCTACGGGCGGAAATTAAATGGCTTATCTAGGGGGTCTTGAGAAATCCTTCAATGGTGAATGTGTGTGATATAACAATTTTGATGGTCTCGGTAATTCAGACTAGTATTAAGATTGGGGTTATGGGATGATACAGAAAAAGGCACAAAAATGTCAGGCCACAACTGTAAGACTATACTTTTTCTCTGCATGCAAAGTATGTCACATAGCAGTGTACTTCTAAAGTGCTTCAATTATTCTCTTTTTTCAAACTATACTAAATCTTATAATTATGAAACATCAAAATAGAATTTTCATTCAGTTGAATTGTTTAAGTTTAATTATGAATCCAGCAGATGTATGAACGTTATTACAAAAGCATAAACAAGTATCCTTAATAAATGTGTCACATTTGTGACTTCCTTTTTTTTTTTTTTTTAAACAGAACTATTATTTTAAATGACTGAAGCATTTTTTTTTTTTTTTAACAAGCCTAACATATCTGTTTCCAAAAAAATATACATGTATATATATATATATATATATATATATATAAATGATTTATTTTTATGACAGTATTGGCCTCATGCACATTATCTGCATTATATTACTATCCAGCAATTTGTTTTGCTATTAAAAATAAAACTATTCATTTTGAATAAATAGAATAATAGAATTGTATCCCAATTATTTCCATTCATAAAACTGAGTTTTGATTAAACATTTTATGAAGTACACATGCTGAACTATATCAATTTAATAAAGAAGTAGTTTCATGTTCTGCCTTAGAAAACTATTTTCCATGACAAAATCACTGAAATGCATGTCTCAAATGACATATTGCTTTAAACAGACATTCAAAACAAGCCAAACATATTTATTTCAATATGGCTGTCATGTCTGCACGCCGGTGATGTCAGCGGGTGCAGAGAGGCTCAGAGACAGAAATTCCAATGATAGCATTTAATGAAGTACTGTAAGCAGAGATACACGGAGGGGCGCTGACGAAGGTGCGAGACCAACTCAGACAAACACAGGACATGCATGCAACGTAACGCTTGGACAGGGAAAACGTACACACAAGAAACCCCAATGGCGTTACAATGACATTCTGCCTACAGCAGCTTTAGTTTTGTTTTGTTTTTTTTTAAGTTATATGTGTTTCTTTTTAAGATCTATAATATTTATTTTTAGAATTAAATGATTAGAATTAAAATAAATGTGACCCTGTCTGTGAAATCCAGGCCAAGTCTTGAAATTAAATGTTGATATGACAAGCTTCAAAGGTTGATTTCAACCATTAATTTCACTACAATTTCAATCTTTGACATGGCTGTCAAAAAAAAAAGGTTACATTTTCACAGAATGTTCTTTACCTTATGAATTATGATTTTGTGTAGAAAACAGTAAATCGCAAACAAACAGAAATCACAAACGTTTGTGTTATGCCTAAAAAGACCAATCACTGTAAGCCAAACATCTTCAATTCCATGAATTTCTGTTATTTGGGTTTTTAGAAGCAGCTCATCGCAGCAAAACAGGAGTGATGGACGGAGAGCTGCACTGTCACAGAGAATCTCAAGTCTATCCTGAGCTGCCGAAAGAACCCTTTAGTGGTCCACGATCCAATCTTCTAGAGGAGGAGAGGACAGAATGAAACTTGCTCCATGTCTCCAGAGTAGAGAGGTGTTCTTACTGGCCTATTATTAGGGGCCAATGTCTCATGTCCCCCGTGACACTGAGGCAGAGAGAGGAAGACAGCGACTAGTGCTGTAACAGTGGCCCAATCAATATTCATCTTCCAAAAAGAAGTAACAGGGAGAGCTGAGCTGGTGCCACGGTAAGGGCCGGCAGATAGAAAACAATGTGTGTGTATGTGTCTGTGTGTGCATTACCTCCAGATATCTGGAAAGAGGCCAGTGGTGCTGGAAGCCCATGTCTGCATATTCTGTTTCAGTCAAAGTCCCAGTAGAAAGACAGTGATCCCAGGACCGGGAGAAACAGAGGAGCTTTTCTTGAAAATAACCTCGACCCAGACAGCCTGAAAGTAGGGATAGAGAAAGAGATGGAGCCACAATGGAGAAAAGAGGAGAAAGGAGGAGGAGGGGGGATGGCGGGTAATCAATCAAAGCAATTAACTACTTGGAGTGAACACTAATTGCTACGGATTAACTTTTTTATTTCTTTCTGTTCCTGACTTTTTTATTTCTTTCTGTTCCTGAGATTGTACTGAAAGTTCAAAAGAAAATCGTGGCCTGCTTCTGATACATACTGATAATCTAGTAACATCCTTAAATATAAAAAAATAAACATGTAAATAAAGTGAAAATTTAGGAGATTAGCCACGTTTTACCTCTTTGATAATATCCAACCTCCAAGTTGGAGTATAGCCCTGGTAATCAATGTTTTATGAAAAGCACTACACTCTTTACATACTATACTGCTGTCTTTAGGGAAATCATCTTTCCTCCAGCTCTTGCCAGGACCGGTATGGCTGTCTGCTGACACTTGAGTTGACACAATGAGCTATGACTTTGTCCAACCGAACAAAAGCAAAGCTTCATGTAAAGTGGCTATTGCATTCTAAAAGAGAGACAATGTTCTTTTCCTGTCTATACAGAACATCTAAACCCAACAATATTAATTGATGGCATGGGTCAACAGTATAAATATAAATGTAATTACATAAATTAATTACAGATGCAAATATATACATATATATAAGTACAATGTAACAAGATGTATGTAAACATTAGGTGCATTGTACCAAATGATTAACTTAAATGTAAGTACACAGTAGTTAAGCCCACCTAATACAGTATAAACTAGGAACGTACATTAATACCATACAATTTTACTATAATTAATTTTTTTATTTTTTTATTTTTTGTGTGAATATATTTTAAAATGCATTTTATTCCTGTGTTGCAAAGCTGAATTTTCAGTTTCATCACTACAGTCTTCAATGTGATGTGACCCTTCAGATATCATTCCAATATGCTAATTTGTTGCTTCTGTCTCTAACACCTGTGTACTTACCAGTGTCGGGGGTAACGCATTACAAGTAACGCGGGTTATGTAATAAAATTACTTTTTCCAACTAGTAAAGTAATGCAATACTTTTTAATTTTAGAGTAATATGACTGAGTTACTTTTTTCAAAAAAGTAACGGCAATTACTTTGTTTTCTTATTTATTGACTGACAAGTCTCCTGACTCCATGTTGGGAGAGATCAGAAATACAGAGGGATTGTGCGCAGTGTGTGAACACAGTGTAGTTCTAGATTAAATGTGTATGTGCATTAATTAATCTCACTCTCAAAAAACAGATTAAGTATTCATCAAAAAAAATTAAGAAAAAATAAACTCAGAATATGACCTGCAATAATTAAGTTACACAAATGTATCTAATCTAATTTTCTTAACCGATATCTTTGCTGCTGACCTTTGATGATCCAGTTCAACCATATTTACAAGCAAAAAAGTACTTCATTTATTTTTTTTTTATTGCTCAAGAGTATTGAACTTTATTCTACCTCACAGATTTATATTTGCTATGAATAGAACTCCTTGTATTAAAAACAAACACTCAACCTCTGCCCATATTTAAAAAGTAATGCAAAAGTAACGTAACATTACTTAAAGTAACTAAGTAACATAATTTGTTACTTTTTTCAGGGAGTAATGCAATATTGTAATGCATTAGTTTTAAAAGTAACTTTCCCCCACACTGGTACTTACATAGTAACTACATGTGTATGTAGTATGTAAACACATTGTAGCTACTACAGCTGTAATGTTTTTGTAACCATACTGTACATATGTAACAACCCTCAGAATGTTATGTGTAAATACAAATGTGTAATAGGATATTGGTAACAACACTTTTTGATTAGCGGACAGTATGTTAGGCTTTTTACTTATTCTCATCAACAGTTCTGTTTCATTGGAAACTTTTTTTTACCAGAAAGTAAAAACATTCAATTAGCTACAAGAACATAGTTAGCCTCCAGTAAACCAAACTGACTGGTTCCAAACAGGTTTACCAACACATCCAACAGATTAACCAAAAATTCAGAGCATTGATTGGTAGTTCAGTTAAGTTGATATATAAGAAACTATTTTAACACTGACACATATCAACAATTCACCATTGAGGGCATTTTTGTCATGTCAAGTTAATTACTATTTCTTTATTTTTGAGGAGCAGAAAACTTTCTTAACAACGCAATGGTTGACCTGACAGGTATGCAAAAACAGGACATTGGCAAAAGCTGTTTTTATTGTTACCCTTTCAGTCGAATCACTTCAACGCTACATATGGGAACTCGACAGAGAGACCAATTGCCTTTGTGCTTTTACTAAAGGCCAATGAATATTGGCGTGCACTGATTGCGCTCTGATTGCGC
>JAUMHQ010000105.1:82449-100104 GCA_032361165.1 Enteromius paludinosus | reverse complement strand
TTGTCTGTGTGTGTTTTATATTGTTCAGAAGTGGGTAGGTTTAGGGTAAAGGTGGGGCTAGGTGCTACAATGAAAGTGTACATTTTATATTAAATGAATTCAGTTATCCGTGCGTGGATCACAGCTAATGCCTGTCACTGACGAAACCGTGACAAAAAACGTAACAGTCATTCAATTTAGGGGCCGTTATTGTAAACCCGCTACGTTTTGCACTTTGGACCAATGTAGTCAGGGTACGTCTTTATATGAGACTGGGTTGCTTTATGACAGCTAATGACCTCAAACAGGTGCTACTAGTTTAGAATCATGAGCAGAATGTAGCTGGACTATTCAAAAGCAAAATAACATGTCTTTGAGGGTCAGAAATCTGTCACAGAAATAAATTCAACCAACCCTTGTTTAGTGATGAAAATTACACACAAATAGAAAACTCGTTATAGTTCTATAGTTGTGCCTATGATTTCAAGTCAAAGCACATACAAAGGAATAAGAGTTCAAATTTGCAATACTTACCAGCCAAAATATAACATCTGGCTTCCAAAAAGCTCATCTGCCACAATGGCGCTGACTCCTGACCTTGTTTGTTTTGTTTTTTTTATCCACTCTCAGGACTGTGTTCGATGGCATGGCACTTTCAACTAAAATAACTTGCGTCCTCTCATGCTCCTATGATAATACAATATGGAAGAGAGCCATTTGTGTGGGTCAGCAGCACTTGACCTATAACTGGGCTCTCCCTGCTGAAGCCACACATTTGGTAATGACAGATGATATTGCAGAGAGAGCTGCTCACTTCTTCTAGAAGCTTCATTATAAGCTGGAGAGCAGCAAAGAAAAGAACTGCTTCATAAAGAAACCAAAGCTTCGTGACTGACTGACACTAATTGGTGTTCCAAGACGATAGAATCACACCTGATGACCAGAGATCTGGTTAAACCTGGTCATTTGCTTCTCAGAAGTCTTGAAAACTTTCAGTGGTTGCCAAGAATCATTCAATAATGCTGTGGAACAAAAGTTTGAGCTGTTGGTGAACATTCTATTACTTGAAATTACTATTATACAGCATCTTGTAAAGTCAAACTTTTATGCAGCTTGATAAAATCTTATCTGAAACATAAAAGCAATTAAGTCTGGTGGTTTTCTAGGCATTTTGTGCAGTTTCAAATTAACAAATTTTGTTAAGATTTGGGTAACAAAGAGAGGAGCAGTCAAGTTTTAGGTTGCCAGTGCGGCCTATCTAAACCAGTATGCTGAGTGAACCATTTCTCTATTGGTACCATTACAAAATTAGCTTAATATTTCTTAACACTTTATTTTGATGGTCTCGAATTACTAGTATCTTTGCAACTTATTCTACCAACTCTACCCAGAAGCAATATATATTAGAGAACACATATTCACTATTAAATAAGAGTTTTCCAGTATGTTTGCTTTATCAGTGCAAATTATGATAATATGGCATATTTCCTGTCACTGCTAGAGGAGTTGGTGCCAGTTTAATTCCCCGTGTCTATAAAAATGTTTCCATGAAAATAAAATGTTTTTGCATCAAATCATCTCAAGAGAAGTTAAGTTGAGAAAACAGAGATGGAGAGAGCTGGATTGGAAAGGGAGGCAGTTGTCTCCTGTTTGATCTGACAGTTTTAATTCCAGGGTTAATTACCTCAACCATCAGTGATAGCGCAGTCACAATGGTGTTGACGTGATGTCTTCTGACAGCGGTACGTGGGAAAAGAGAGAGACAGGCTCAAATGAGCTTTCATGAAGTGTTGTCTTTAGAGCTCTGCAGACAGATACCCAGAGGGGCGAATGCACATATCAGTTAACAAACCGCAGTGTATCACTGAGAGCACACTGACTCTTAAAACATGAGACAATACAGGATACATGGCAACTGACAAAATAAAAGTTTTTAATAAATAACTGGAGTACGCTGTAAAATGTGTGTTCTGGTGCAACCTCTGGCTTCCTTTACTTTCTCACAATATATGGTTTCTTCAGTGTGACTCAAGGTATTAGCATTTAAATGCAAAATAGTAATTTCAAACAAAAAAAAAAAAAAAACATTATCAAGAATGTTATATATTGAAATATCTAATCTTTATTTCAATTGAGAAACCTTGATGGCAGTCTGCTGAGTTAACATTGCGATTATAACACAAAAAGAATAATTAGTAAAAATATAAAACTCTCCAGATTCTGTGTGGCCTTCTTGAACTTAGTATATGAACATAAGCATATGGAAAAGGTCCTGTGTATGTGACCCTGTATTTTAAGTCATTTTATTAAAGAACTTAAAATCTATATAGGACTTAAAATCTACAGTAGTTTAAAATAGTTTCACCCCATGTCTCAAGAATCAAGTTATGTTTCTGAATCTTATATCTCACTATTACACAGAATAGAACTGCCAATCATGTACAATAATGTAAGGTGAGCAAATTCTGCATAACTATTTGTTGATAGTGTCTCATATAAGCCTTTTCCTGTGACTGAACGAGTTGAACTAACAAAACCTTTTGAATGATGAAGTCTTGGATTCACTCATGAAGTGATTTTTGCAGTAATCACCACAGAGGAGCTGACACACTCTCTCGGTAATTGCTAAGTTCAAATGATTACCTAGACGTAATTTCAGCCTGAATAATGCATTAGTTATTGCCATTTTATGGCTAATGCTCAGCATCATTAGAAAGCCATATGAGAGTCATTTTCCTGGAGGTGACAAGGTCGAGTGATAGCAAAGTGCCCTAATGCACATATTAACGCTTTAGAAGACACATGTGAACACCTCACGTTCAGACCTCAACCTTGCAGAACTTTAGTAGCCCTGTGGATTCAATGCATTCTATTTTATCTCTGGATAAAAGCAATAATTACTTTCCACATTGAAGTTCAGAAGTCTGACGCAAGTATGATGCCTTGACAGATTGAGTCATTTTGCTCTGTCTCAATTTTTAATGATCTATGAATCAGACTGAATCAATTGCTGCAGTCAACAGCCTGAATCATAGACTAAATCAATCAGACAGTAAATGGACTTGGATTATTTTCATGCAAAATTGTTTGCAACTTAAAATTTCTGAAAAAATCGTAACTTGTGCAAAAATTAATGTATTTTTATATTAACATTTGGCAACACTTTATTGTTATGGTCCCTTTTAAGCATTCTGTTGACAATTTGTAGCGTTGCACCTACAGTAGGTGCAGCTAACTCTCATGGAAATACTTTAATGAGAGTTAGACAAACCAAAAGTTCTTTGGAAGCCTTTTAAAAAAAAAAAAAAAAAAAAAAAAAAAAAAACTCTGAACTGAGACACAATTCTGAGCTAAAAAGTCGAAATAACTTTTTTATTTTTATTCAGTGGCAGAATTCAGACTTTTTCCCCTTTCAGTTCTGAGTTTAAATCTCACAGTTTTTACTTTTTACTTTGTTTCTCTAGTTTATTCTTATAGTTTATTCGGTAACACTTTATTCTGATGGTCCCTTTTGAACAATCTGTTAACACAAAGTAGCTTTGCACCTACATGTCAACTAACTTTCATTAGAATTTTAGTACACTCTCTAATTAATATCTGCTTACTCTTTATCGTAATGGTTTCCCAGAAGACGCTCTATTGACTATACTTAATTTATAATATGTTTTGCAAGTACATATAAACTTATTCTAACCCTACCAGTCTACTAATACTCTGCTAGCACTCTGTTAAGAGTTAGGAGATATGTAGGTGCAATGTTACTTATAATCAACAGAACACGTTAAAGGGACCGTCAAAATAAAGTGAAAAAGTTTATTATATATATTAAAACTGATTTTATTTATTTATTTATCTTTTTTTTTTTTTTTTTCTTGTGACTGCAACTTCATATCTTACACTTTATATCTTACTGCCTTTTCTTCTGACTTTATAACTCACAAATCATGCTTTATCTATCTACTGTATCTAGCTATCCATCCCCTGGCGAAAAAAAAAAAAAAAAAAGCTTCCATAGTTATTTATCTGTTACAGAGCTTTGAATGTTGTGTTGTAAAAAATATATTATTAAAATAAAACAAATACTATTTAAAACAGCATTATTTTATTTGTAATCAAACAGATAATCTAAGAATCTAAGAAATCAAAGGAATATACATGTCAACAGCCAGACAGCTACAGTATATTATATCACTTATTTCACATTTCACATAAACACATACTTGCTGCTTAAGAAGAAAGAAAAAAGGGTTCCCATAAATAATAGATCTGCATGCTTTTCTACTGTCACTCTAGGTTGTGGATGTTGACACTTTAAAGCATCTTAGCAGATGCTCATCCTCTATGAGGCTAGTCTTTTCTCTCCTTCCAAGTGGAGCGTTGTGTTAATGAGAATTTGATTACTCTGTCAAGGCTTTACATTAGAATGCATGATATCATTAGCAGCCACAAACTCTGTCTGCTCCACAGTGGCCACATAGCATTCTGTAAAAAGATGTAGCGCACTAGATAGTAGAGGAGATCAGATCTGGTTGGCACAGATTTTATTCTCTCTTAATGAATACAGTGATTCACCGGTCCAAACCTAATTGATATGTGTAACGTTTTTCTTTTTTTTTTTCATTTAAAGCAAGGGTTAACGTTTGTTTTGCCAAATAGATTTGTCGATATTGATTTTGTTTTATTTTTTGACTTAGACCTTAGAACTTAGAATTAGAATAGACCTTTGAATCAATCTTTGAATGATTCACTCAGCTGATTTATTTTGCTAATCTCAATATCTGTTGTTGCAAAATACAAAATATGTTATTGTACAGCAATATACAATCACATACATATAAGTATATCCAACTTTATTTGCATATTTGCTAAATTGTTTATATAGATTAGAGCATGTGAACTATGCTATCTGCCATCTGCTAAATGCAATAATAAGGCACGAACATGTTATACAAGATGTTATGAACATATTATATTCTGTAAAACTTCTTTAAAATCAATGCATTGTGAAAAGTGTTATAGACTTGACTCCCCATTGCTACTATTACACATCATTTTCAGATCCAAGATCCCACAAAAATAGGACCTACATGTATTAAAAAAAAATAAATAAAAATGTTAAAACCCCATTGGATGTCCTTACAATTTGAGTCAGGGCAGTAATACAAAACAACTAGAATAATAATGTGCACAATTTCTGTGAATTCTCTTTATTTCACAATATAAAAAACAAAAACAAAAGAAATGTCAGTCAAAAGAGAATTCAAAACTACTACTGTAATACAGAGCACTTTATCAAGGGACACGGCATCCAAGACTGGATAAGGACTTTCCACTAACTTCCCAGCATGCATCTGTGGATAGTGGGTGAAAAGCAGGTCGAAAGTGTTGACAGTTCTTGAATAATTTAATATCAGCTAAACGTATTAAGGCCTGGTTGTCATGTATTCCCCCTCATGACAGCAGGATAGCTTTTTTAACGTTTTATTGTCACATCCACAAAAAAAAACACAATCTCCATCTCCTCCTTCTTCACATGAATGGTGAAAGAAGACAAATTTCAAGTTCACCTGTGAATTGAAGTGGGCGTATAATCAGAGTAAATTGACACGCTTCACGTGTCAAATTTACTTACTCTCCTCCCCCTACGAGAAGATATAAATGATATTTTCTTATCCTGGCTTTGTGTAAATGCTCTAAGGTGCCCTAAAACTAATTCTATATCGCACAAGCCCATCCATCAAAAGCGCAGTTTGAACCAGGTGGAATGACATCTATTCCGATGCAATGGAGCAAAGCTAATGAGGAAAAAAATTCTCCATTTAAATTCTTGTCATTTGAGGCGGTGAATATCCATACAAGCAGACAACTGATTTGAGCAAAGACAATCGTCAAACAAGTGTTTGGAAGCCATTGTATTTTACTCACTGCTGAAAAATAAAAACATTGAAAATGTGAACTACATGTATTCCAAAAAAAATGTTTCTTGTGCTTTCAGCACTAGGAAACAATACTAGGTCTTTGATTTGTTCACTCCAAGGCTGTTGTTGTGAAGTGCCGGGTTACCAGAGGTTCGTGACATTCTCTGAGTAAACATAAAGAGATATACAGTGGACAGCTTCCCTTCTGCTTCCCTTCCCTTTTTCTCCTCACAGTGTCTTCGGTAAGAGAGTGGAAACAGCACGGGCGCAGCTGCTATCAAAGGTAGAGAGCGCAGCAGTGCTCAGAGCTGCTGATCCATACCACACTGTGTCCCCGCTGTCACTCCATGATGCTCGCAGTACTGTGTGTAAGCCACTGAACATACTACAATACACTGTGTGCTTCTACCAGACATCACACAGTTAGGACTATCTATCTGTCTGTCTGTCTGTCCGTCCGTCCGTCCGTCCGTCCGTCCGTCTTTCTTTCTGTCTGTTTATCCTCTTCTGTCCTTTCTGAAAAGAGTCAGTGAGTCACTTTTTTTCTGACAAAAAAGACAAAAAAATGTTTTTTTAAAAATTAAAAACACATTGACCCTCCCCTTTACTATTCACCCTGCACACAAAGGTGAAAAAGTCACAGGCAGGCAGAAGCGGACATGTGAAAACAGGACAAAGTGAATAATTAAGTCTTTACATGACTGATTCCATTAATTATGACATATTAAAGGAATAAGCCAGCTATTAGCCTTACATCTTACCTCAATAATGTGTTTTTTTCTCCTCCCAACAGAATTCACCTGTTTATATTCATAAATAAAGATGAACACATCTTGTTGAACATTTTGATGAATATAATTGCCCACTTTTCCGAGTTAACACAATGGTGCTATTCTTGAATACATTTCACTCCCCGAGACCTTGTTTATGCGCTTGTTGAATAAATGTCTTCTCATCCCAGAGAGACATCTAAGTGCACTTGATGTCTCACATGAGGCCTTTCTGTAACAAACAGGACTCTGGGACTCTGTCCTTTGTGAGAGCAACAGGCCCTGTCACTCATAATGGCTGCCTGGCTCAGCTCCCAAATGTACTTGTTTGAATTATTTTAATCAGGTCCAATGCCATTCCACTGGAGACGACCATTTGCATACGCGCTGTTCGCCTCTCCGATAAGCTTTCATAGATCCCCAATATGATGAGCAGCTGAATAATGCCATTTCCGTCACAGACCGCCACGTCTGATGCAACAATGCACTTCAATCAGGATATATTACTCCTCTCTGCCGGCTTTGGTTGTTGCTGCAATTGAGCAACCTTTATCCAAATCTCCCAATCTGATTTAGACGAGGACAATTTCATTTCAGCCAGCGAGAAAGAGATGGAATAATGAAATATATTGGGGAAATGTTTCTTTTTGCTCTGTCCTTTGATGCCTGATAGACATTAAGCTACATTCTCTATCCTCTGCTAATTCATAGACTGTACAATATCAGGCTGACGGGATAGTGTGGAATTGTGGGTATTCAGTGTAAAATGTATTAGTAGAGATAAAATTGTAAGCGTATGCTGGTAAGATTACACCAATTGGCCTAGTTCTGCTGACCACTTAGTTTTAATATTCATCCTATATCGTTTTTTTTTTTTTAATGATGGATTATGTCTTAAAAGGGCTGTGATGTATCATGTTGTGAGAGGACACATCTGGGAAAAATGGCGTGTATGGTCACCCGACTTTGAAATCCAAAGAGGCCACACGAGTTAGACTATCAGACTTTGTAAGTCACATCTGTTTGAAACTCATGTTGTGTACAGGTACCATTAAGCTGCAAGAGAAAAGGCTTATTTAAACTGCTTCAACAAATCTTCTAGAATGTCATTTTATGGTGTAGCATTAATAGAAAACCTGTTAATTAGAAAGGGGTGTTCACACACCTTTGGCCAAGCACGCTAGCAGTGGATTTAATTACAGATGGTGCAGTGAAAGCTGAAGGTGTGTTAAATGCTGGATGACCCTGTGAGCAGCAGAGCCTTTACACAACAATCTGGGTTTTAAGACATCATTAAGACCATGATGGCCTTGAAGAGAAAGAGGGAAAAAAGGCAAAAAGAAATAAAAGACTGAATAAAAAAAAAGAAAAGAAAGCGGAGCAAAGTAGAAGAGAGTGGAAAAAAGTGGAAAGGAAAAAGTCCAGATGGGAGATTTCTGTCGTCCCTTGAGGAGACAGAAAGACTCAGCGGGGACTTTGCAGAACGAAACCTGCATGAGCTGCTCTCGTTTTCTCCTCTCTTCCTGTCCTGTCTTCCCAAACCCTCATGACAAACACTCACCTTGAGTGCTGAATCACGGGTCCCGTGGGCCTCCGCATGAGGCGCTGATGAATTTTCGCCACGAGAAAGCAGGGGTTATCTCCGAGGTCAACCCGACCCGAGCCACATTCATCACAGCTCTCTTCCAAAACAACCGGCCAAGATTGGAAAACTGAGATGCTACGAGCAAAACGAGCAAAACGAGAGACTGAAAGATGGAAAGAGAGAGTGGGAGGGGGGAGGAAAACAAACATGCTTCTAATGCAGAGGAGGCTGATACAGACACCGACCGGCAGATAGAAGCATGTTTACCCTGCATTCATGCAGCTGTAACGCAGACTGTTTGTTCTGGATACAATGCACTACCATGCACAACAGTACTACAACATCATATAAATACATATACTGTATATAATGCATATTTGTGACCCTGGACCACAAAATTTGTCTTAGGTAGCATGGTTATTATTTGAAGCAGTAGCCAAAATCAGGGTCAAAATTGAATAAAAGTGATTGATTATGTTTCTTTAATGCCAAAAATCATTAGGACATCAAGCAAAGATCATATTCCATGAAGATATTTTGTACATTTTATACAGAAAGTATGTTAAATTGTAACTTTTGATTAGTAATATGTGTTGTTAAGAACTTCATTTGGACAGCTTTAAAGGCTATTTTCTCAGTATTCAGATATTTTTTCAAATAGTTGTATCTTGGTCAAAAACCTATCCCAACAAACCATATATCAGTAGAAAGCTTATTTGTAATGCTTTCAGATGATGTATGAATCTCAATAAAAAAAATAAAAATAAAAAAAAAATGACCCTCATGACTTGTTTTGTGGTCCAGGGTCAAATATACTGTTGGCCAATTTTAAAATGATGTCTTACAGTAGTCACTTAGTCCCTGAAAAAGTATTATTATTAATATTGAAAACACTATTGTGACGAGTCCGCTGCCTCCCCTAGCTATCATTTGCACCTCGTCCCTTATTCGCCCCGTAAATATGTACCTCACTGCACATTTTACAGCTGTTTTAAAGAGAAATGTCCAGAGAGTGGCACTAAATCACACATATATAAATTCAAATGCATAACATGTATTGTTCTTATTTATTATTTCCTGATCTTATAATGTATCGTTCTGTTTAAAATTGTCTTTTGAGATTTTGTCTTCATAAACCTCATGATCTTAATATTTATTATCATTACTTTTCAGATGATGTCACAGATTGTTCACTCTTTTCAAAAATCTGACTCGTTCTAGTTTATACCACTCAATTTTGAGTCCTAATTAATAAAATTCCAAAAAGATCACAAAGTCCATATGACCTCACCACTGCTGTACATTTCAAGTTTTCTGAAACCATTACCAACTTTGTGTAAAAAGACTGTGAATATGCAGAGAGAGAGAGAGAGAATTCGTGTTAGGAAGCAGACTGGAGACAGATGGTAAGTAAAACGGTTCAAGTTTTAGTAACAATGAGTTCTCAGATGCAGAGTCAACAGGAGAATTCAGGTGAGTAAAGTTTGGCAGTAGAGTCTTTAGATGGATAAACTGGATACAGATTCTGGTATTTCTATTTGCAGATGGGGGCACATGATCACAGGAGACTGGACGAAAGAGAGACGAAGACACCACAACCACACACCACAATCCAGGAGAACGAGGAGGGAATCCGTGAGAGCTGGAAGACACGAAGGGATCTAGGAGACAATGGAAACAGGTAAGTAATCACAGGTACATATTTGCTAGAAGTCACTTTCGAGATACAGTCCACTTCTCTGGAACGAGCTTGGACGTCTGGTGCTGTTTGGTGTGTGGTTTTAAGGAGTGCATGATCAGGTCTTGATTGGTGTCAGGTGATTCGTGGCAGGTGCTCAGTATTCAGGTGATTGTGATCGTAGTGAGGGAGTGAGGGTGGAGCATGGCGTGGATGTAACAATGCGATTCCAAGAAGATTGAGACTTTATGAATAGACAACAACACACATTTTTCTCCAAAACAAATTCTGCCAGATTGTGTTATCTGCACATGTTTATGTTTGTCTTTTCTGAGCCTATTGGATAAAGACACACCTCAGCAAGCTTTACAGATGCAGTCAGCTCACAGGCGCCGCTACACACAGGTCATTTCATCAGTATTGCAGAGCTGACCTGTGGCACTTCTCTCAGAGGAAGCAGTGCCTGACCTTTATTACTGCTGAGTTACACACCTTATTGCCAGGAAAACTGTAAATTTTTATCATGGGGACATTGCACACGGCAGGCAAAGGTCAGGCAATATACTGCTCCTTAGTCCGGTGTCCTCCTTTTCTCTCAAACTACATGCAAAGTGTCCTTCAAATGCACCTCAATCAAATCTTTCCCCCTGCACTGATATGAGCATCTCTGTCGCGTCTGATTATTTCTTTTATGGCCTAGATTTATGGGTTCTGGGGTTGGAGAGCACCTCCGGAGATGCGCATCAACCACCGTTGTGTGGAAATGTCATTTATCTCTTTTGCCCGCCAATTTTTTTTTTTCCTTTTTCATGGAACTCGTCATCAAAAATATGTCTAGACATCATATTTTTCTCCCTATGACAGTAAGCACTTACTGTAAAAAAATATTAAATTCGTGAAAATTGTAAGTAAATCACAGTCAAAAAATCTAATCACAGCAACATAAAATATTCACAAATATTATACCATTGTTACTTAAGCTTTGATCCTTAAAGACACATTTTGCTCATGTATTGTAAAAATATATGTTGGTTTGCTGCATTCCTCTGAAAGCATTATTCTCTAAACATTATTGGTTTTACAAACTATTTGAGCTCATATTTTATAATCTTTGTAGTGTATTATTTTTGTTCATTATTTTTTCTTCAAAATATTTCACTGCCTTGTACAGGCTCCTAATTTTAGATATTTCGAATGATATTGCTGGCATTCTTTTGTATTTTTTTTTATTTTCAAAATCAAAGTTTTATTAAAATTACCAACCACTGAGTAGCTGATCAAATTAAAACATCAATAAACAAGGTGACATTTTCTGTTGGGTCTGTATCACTTTTGTTATAATATGCAAATGTGGACATGTTTTGTAAGATGATGCCTGATTTGCATATTAAAAGATTTAAAAATATCAATAAACCAAACACTTTTTTGTGTGTGTTTAATTTGGCAGTTTTTCATTTTGATTAAAGCAAAGAAAACTCAGTCTACTCTATTCAGGTAAAAATAAAAAAAAAATGAAGTAGATTGTTCATCAGAAAGACAGTGAGAGAGAAAGAGTGAGATGAAAATGTAAGGTCATATTTGAATAATGTAGCAGAGTTTCTCACAAGTGTGAGCACAGAAGAGCTTCACTAGACTATGACCTGATTATTTCAAGTGCCAATGAAATTCACAAAAGTTCTAATTCACCCTCTTCCCTCCAGCTACTTGTTTCTTTTGATGACCTTTAGAAGTGAGAGAATGTATATATTCACTTCCAGGCACACTTATGGTCTTGAGTCTTTCCACAAGTCCACAATTGGTCCAACTTTATATTAAGTGTCCCTAATACCTGTGGACTTCCATAGTAACTAGATGTATATCTAGAATGTAACCACAGTGTGAGTACACACCGGTACATAGTATCTCCAGCTGTAATATATCTGTAACTACACACATGTAACAACCCTCAGAATGGTGTGTGTACTGTAAGGTCATCAGTAACAACACCTTTTTTTCACTTTCAGTTACATTTTGTAACAGCAGTATGTATAAGAGTAACTGGAACATGGGGGGCCAGGGGGTGTAGTTGGGTAGGTTTAGTGATATGTAAAGTGGATGGAGTTGGTGAACCTCTGTAATACCAGTGTATATACATGGTAACTCTACAAGAACTGCCCCCTTAATATAAAGTCTAACATTCTGGACACCAACCAGAATTTATATGTAAAGCCTAATTTACTGCCTGGTGCTGTGTAACATCAGAGTAATTACATGCTAAATCCATAGCAATTGTCTATTTAATATAAAGTGTAAAACTTTATTTACCAAAAAGTGCTGTTTGTCCTGTTACACATTTGTACTTTCATTACCAAAAAGTGTTGCTACCCATGCGTTACACATTTGTACTTACACACACCATTCTGAGGGTTGTTACATGTGTGTAGTTACAGAGATATTACCGCTGGAGATACTATGTACCGGTGTGTACTTAAACTGTGGTTACATACTAGATACACATCTAGTTAATATGGAATTACACAGGTATTAGGGGCACTTAATATAAAGTGGGACCAAACAATTGATTTCTCATAATTGCAAGACATAAAATCAGAGTTGAGAGATGTAATTTAAAATTTTGAGCAAATAAAATATATACATTCAGATTTTGGAGATATAAAATTTAAATTGCAGGGGAAAAAAGTATTTTTATATAAGAATTGAAAGATATAGACTCAGATTCACAATTATTTTTATTTATTTATTTATTTATTTATTTTTATCTGGTTTTCCAAATACTAATTTTCCATTGTGTTGATATACTGTGATTATTTTGCAGGCTGGTAAATCATTATTAGTTTCATACCATTTTAAAATAGTGATGCATTTAAACCAATCGATAGTGAATCCAGCAAAGCTGCCACATCTTCACTTTCCAAAGTCATTCCATTAGTGTGTGGTATTTGAGAAGCTGACCACATATTTGTCCTTCATTAAGCTAAAAACTACGGAAACCTTTGGTCTAAAAATGATAAATACTTCCTGTCTCATGACCCCGTTGGTGGGATTGAAGTTTATGTTTGTGCCTCATTAGTCTTTGATCCGTTGGAAGAGATAACCACTCAAATATTACTGCTGCATGGACCATTGGGCAGCAGAATGATGCAGAATCTGTCGCCCTTTTTTCACTGTCTCTTGCCCCAAACTTCTCAGTCTCCACTCTTTTCTATCTCATTAAGTCCAAAAGTTAAAGATCCGCCACACTTCCACACACGCCCGTACAGTCGGCTCTCCAGTGCTTCAACCGCTGTGAGTGATACATCATATCTGCATGACTTTGATACTGTAATAATTCATCTCAGCCCAGCCGGCTATTGCTGCGTCACAAACACAGGGAATAATGATAATTCATGAGTAAAATTCACTGCTCAGATCGGTAGCTCTTTTTAGCTCTGACTTTGTCAACAAGACTATAAAATCTCTGTGTTATAAATGGAAAAGCTCTTTTCTGGGCTTTACTCGTGACAAATGTATGCTTTAATAAATTCGGTAGGCCGTTCATGAAATATGGAAAAGGGGAAGTCACATTTTATGCTGTTAATAATAAGCAACATGGGGAATAATGTTGCTGCAATGTTTTTCCATGTCATTAATTTTGGCATTCAGAAACTCTACGCTTGTCATCTCTTGAAGAAAAAAAAAACTGAAAAGAAGACACCTAATATTCCATGTAACGTCCGATAGTGTCCAACCTCCTATACTCTACTGTATGATGTGTTTAATTTTATAATGGCTGTAACACCACTTGCACCATCAGACCTACCTTTCACTCCTCTTGTTTCCAAAGTGAGTTACTCCGAGGGCAAATGTAGGAAATGGGTCATCTTTACAAATACAGCCATTTTGTGTTAAACTAGATTTGCATTTCCCAAAGGAAAAAACCACTGCTCGCAAGAATTTTGTAAAAGTTTTAGGCAAGCAGTTTGGCTTTAGTTCCCTGTAAATGAAATGTTGCATCTGGGTATTCTGTTTTCTTAATTGAGACACCAAAGTATAGGGGATGAACATGGTTTATTCATTTCGAAGGATACAGGTCAGGTAACAGGTATACAAAAAAATACCACTTCACAGGAAGTAAACAAAGCTAAGCTAAAGTTAAGCAGATGTATTTACTGTATGAGTAGCAAATAAGCATGTTCATTGCTGTGTAGTAACCAATTGTAATTAGATTTTATTGCTTTAAAATTACCAAATTAGTGTTTCTTTTTGATAGATAACGTTTCTACTTGTTGTCTCGCTCTTAAATTGTCCTTACTAAAATGTTACTGGTTTTGGACATTTGGCTTTTCATCAACCCAGATACCCCCAGTGGTTAATTCATGAACCTCTGGGATAATGTAATGTAAAATACACTTAGTGTCTGTGTCCAGAATGTTACACTTTAAGTGGACAGTTCCTGAGGAGTTACAGTACCATGTAAGTACACTGGTATACAGTGGTGCACCAACTCCATTTACTCCAGATCCAACTCCTCACACTTTATACATACATCAAGCTACCCATCTCCAGCCCTGAATCAAATTGTTCCAATTACACTTATACATGTTGTTATCTCATAAAAAAAAATAGTTATTTAATTCAACACGGATACTAAGTGAAGTGAAAAAAAGTGAGGAACACTTTATTTCGAGGTGTTTTAATATTGTACTTGCATTCAAAAAAATAAATAAAGAATGCTTATTATATAACTAAATCATGGAACAGCCTGTAATTACAGTTTGTAATCATGTAGATGTAGCAGGCAGCTACTGTTACACATATGTTACAGACAGAGTCTATTACACAACTATTTGTACACTTAAGTACAATTTCGATAGACTTTATTTTAAGCAGCTTATGCCTCTGTGATATGTCAACATAATTAGAAGGTATTACATGTATTTAATTGTACTAATGGTTAAATGCTATTTAAGGTGTGCAGTATAGATGCACAAGAAGTGCACTTAAGTACAATCTTGATACACTTTCTAAGTAGCATGTGTTTGTGTGCTTGAATTTCTAATTGCGTTCTATAAAGTCTGAAACACATATGTGACAAGCTTTTGGTTATGTATGCAGCTGTCTGACAGAATTGGTCTGTTACAAATGTGCAACAGTAGCAGCCTGTTACATCTACATAATTGCAAACTGTAAGTACACACTGTTCCATACCTTAGCTACAAGTAAAGTGCATTTTGTTTTATGCAAGTACAAAGACTAATGCTTAGTACTTACTAGGTAATTACTCTGTTTTATGGAGACTTTAAAATAGTGCTAGCAAAAAGGGTTACCAATGTCTTGTTACACATTTGTACTTAAGCGTAACATTCCCTGACACAAATAAATAGATTAAATTATAATTTTGTGATATAGTCACGAACTGCCGTGCGACTGGTTTGCACACACATAAATAACATAACTAAAAATGTATTTTGGATAATCGTTTCACAGCGCTATTTATGTAATCATTTCAGCATTTTAATACATAGTGTACATTATCCTCAAAACTATACTTACGTGCATTAACTTGCACAAACATGACCACTCAAGGAACTGGCCAAAAAACAAATCCGTTAAAAGGAATGATACTGTAAAACAGCCCAGAGATGTGTTGTAATATTGAGATCTGGTTGCTACAAAACACAATTTTGGAAACATGAGAATAATGAACTGTCATGATCCATTGACCGACAAAGGAATTTCGAAGCTGATGGTAAAAGCCAATCAGCTTTACTTGATTAATGCCATTCATTAGATCGGTGTCTTGATTACCTCAGAGAGCCCAAGTCTTCTCCATCATGTGGAAATCAATGCACAGAGCTGCTAATGACGTAGTAAAATTGAGCTCTGTCCCTCTAGATAAAGAGAGAGAGAGACAAAACAAAAGCTTTACTGTCACGATAAACAAGGTTTTTACATTGGAAAAGCATTAATAAATATTACACAAATGTGCAAACTCTCTGTCTGCAGCCTTTCAGGAAGATCTGAAATATCCCTATTGGCGTTTAATAACAGCATATGGATTGATAGATAAATTATGTAATTGTTCTGCATGGACGCGTATCGATTTCTCCCCATGTTCGTGGGTTTTCTCCAGGTGATTTGTCACATAGCCGTGTGTTTGTGTCTTCAATGAGAGCTAATGTGGTTTGGGAGGGAGGACTGAATTCAGGTCCAACACAATCGACTTTTGTAGCAAGACAATAGAAAAAGCGAGAGAGAGAGAGAGAGAGAGAGAGAGATGAATAAATAGCTGGAGGGTAAATATGTGTGTCTGCTGGTGAATGTATGATATTTACAATAAGTATATAATCAATAATTCATGAATGACAAGTTGAATTATAAGAGACGCTAATATTCCCTTAACATTTTATTTTATTCCTAGTGCATCCTTCAGCTATTGTGAATGTTTTTGTTGTTGTTGTTGTTGTTTAAACACTTTTTTTTTTTTACATAATGTTTTTTTGTTGTTGTTGTTGTTGTTGTTTTTTATACACTGTTTAGTAATACATTTCTTGTTCACTGTCACAAGTCTTGGAAAAACACTTTTTTTTACACAAGAATCCCTTCAGTTAATTATATTAAAATATGCTATTATAAAATAAAATTTTTAACATAATTTTGGCCCCTGGAGATTTTTTTTTTTTTTTTTAATTTTTCAAAATACAATCACAATTAAAATGTAATTACAATATATAAATAAGCAATACTTGTATTAATATCTGTTAACAACACTAAACACAGTCAATAAAAGGAAATTCATTAATTCATTTATATTTCCACCAAGGCTGCATTTTTGTTATGAAAAAAAAAAACAAAAAAAAAAAACAATTAAAAAAACATCCAGAAATCATTTTAATATGCACCTTTTAGAGCATGTACTTAATATGGTAAACCACTTTACTAGATCATCTTTGTTGATTTCTCCCTGCTGTATGAAGTGTATTCCAGAGGTTGGAGGAAAAAGGAAACAGGAGTTGAAAATGGAGTGACTGTTCCTCCCCGTGGGGCTGCCGTCGGTTGGGTTGGTTTGGACAGATAGTCAGCAGCTGCAGGGGAATGATAGCGTGGTTAGCCGTTGCAGACGACTGCAATAATCTCAGTCCTGGCTGAACCAGAGAAAGGGAGCCGTGCTCTAACAGTGGGGCTTCTGCCATAGCTCAAGTATCATCATGAACAGCTGTTCTCAGGCCTGTGGGTGAGACAGGGCAAGTGGAGGAGCCATGGGACACTTGAGAGATGTCTTCAGTTGACACACTGACTGGCCTGCTAGCGGATGAGGGAAAAGATATGGGTTAAGAAAATGATTGATATCAGATGTTTATTATGTTAAAGACCTTGGCTGTGGTGAAATGATGATGACTGAATAATGAAGGCCCTGCTGTTCATTTAATGCACTCACATATAAAATATAAAGGACAGAAAGGATTATAAAAGCACCGTCAACTGGATGTGCACACATACATCTGTGTAGATTATGGGCTTTGAAGTCATTTTGCTTTGTTTGGGATCCTTAAACAAGGAATGAAGGAATGAGTGAATAATGCAACCAGAACTAAAACAACAGAGTTTCAGCACCTTTGGTGTCTTAGACCTCTAATTAATACAACGTGTTGGTGTATTTTACTTCTTTTGTAACGGAAGGACTGAGTCAGGTAAGTAAAATGCAATGATGGTTTATTCCACAATCTTCAAACAAGGTAAGCAAAC
>JAUMHQ010000105.1:38619-64022 GCA_032361165.1 Enteromius paludinosus | reverse complement strand
TATGTCCATGTACTGAACTGTTATTATTCAACCATGCCAAGGTAAATTCAGTTTTCCATTCTATGGCACCTTTAAAACTTTGAGTTGGTGTAAGCAGTGAATACGGCCACGTTTAATTTACGTTACTAATCGCCACATTTCCACATTCACTGTTTACAGCAACTTAAAGCGACGCCTTTTTATCTGGTGCTTTGGCTTATTTACTCATTCTAATGTTGTTCAGCCCTGTGTGGTGGTCTTTAAGTTCGTGAACGGAAAAGTAGATGTTGTGATATTCTGAGTCAATCGTGTTCACTGCACTGAAGAAAAGACACAATGAAAGTCAACACTCACTGGAGGAAAAAAAGGCGAGGGTGAGTAAACAACACAAGTATTATTATTGTGTAAATCATACGTCGAATGCATTTAGAATTTACTTTTTGTGTAATACGTTGACCTTATTTTTAAAGAGCATCATACATTTAGTTAAGTCACATAAAGTTCGCCCTAAAATTAGCAAATGTTTCTATTAAAAAAAGAAAAACGGGCAACTTACCAATAACATAAAAGCTGATTAAAAACCATTCGCCGTACACAAAGCAAACAAATGAAAAGCCACTCGGCCTTAATTCTTCAAAGCCATCGCTGCTGCCCGTCATCCATGTTTATATTCCAGCGCCGTTGGTTGGTGTCTGCTGGAAAATCTGCGCTCTGTACTTTTTTATTTGTTCCCATGTAGTAATTCACCACGTCTTTAGACAGTTAACGTTGTTTTCGCGACTGTTCTAAAATGTTTTATGTAAAATCTTAGTTTGATTGCCGTTGAAAGGCAGTTCCTTCCGTCCCAACTCCGCTTGCTGTTCAATAAAATCTCTTGCGGATTAGTTTAACGGGGATAAATGGAAAGCGGCCGTGAAGTGTGATACAACACCGGCCTTTTTTTCTAAAATGGACCGTAACGCTAGACATTTCAAAATAAAAGTCATCGCTCAGCGACGCAGTATTTTGCAGTAAATATAATGCGTTTTTCAGAATTATGTAATACGAAACGTAGTTTGCTAATTTTACAGAGAAATAAAAACAAATACTTCGTATGATTTAATAAACAGTATTTACTCATTTAATTAAAACGGTATTCCCAAAATAATTTGCTCGAGTACATTATTCCTTAGTTAAGACATCGTGTATGTTTTTGTTTTACTTTATTTATACTTTTATTTAGTGCAGTAACACTTTGAATATATAGTTTTATAATGTGAATCAATACAGTCTAACTCAAAATGTGTTTGGTTCCCCTTTTCACATGTTTACATAGAAGTACTACTATTTTTTTATTTTACAGTGTTTACATTTATTTCTATCTTGATTTATAAGACAACCAACGCAATTTTAATAACCCGGTAAACTGGAATTAAACAGCTCTCGTTACTTTTTACACTAGCTGTTTAAAATAAGTTCACAAGGTTCAGCAAGCTGAATACTTTTGATATGTGTGTTTATTTATAAATGAGGTTGTCATGGCTAATGTCAATGCAGGAGTCTTCATATCAAATTACACCACACTGTTCATCTGTGTAATTGTAAGAGTGGAATTCAGGCCTTTAATAAAGCTCAAGTTGATCTTTAGGTTAGTTCACTACAGCCCAAATTTAAATCAATACCTCCAACAATTCAACTGTCATCCGTTCAATGTACAATCTTGACATATCCATTCAGTGATGTCTACAGCCCAAACACCAGTTCGACTGGAAACAACATTCTTGGAAATTCTCAACTTTTGCATATTTAATACTTAACATGGAAAGGATGGTTCCACGAAACCTCATACATCGGTAAGGTGTCAACATACAACACTTTTTGTGCAAGGGATACATTTGTTACACTCTATCAATATTCAGTTTTAACTTTACAGTCCAACAAGCAAGTCCTTTTTTTTCCCCGGCATTTCAGACAAAACAGAGAACAACCAGAACCTTCAATTAGGTCGCAGGTAAAAATTCTCTTTTCCCACTTCCACCGTTTGAGTCTTGTGATCCTCGTTAAACTGTATCTATCCACTGTCCTCATGCGTCTGTATCTTCGATGTCTCATTCCAACAGCAACAACCTGCAGTGCGTGAGGACGGGGGAGCACTTCGTCCATTACAAAAATGTGGTTCCTTTCTTTCAGCTTCTTGCCTCTGTTGCACTCCCAGTTTACAAAGAAAGATGAATATAAATGCTTTAGAGGAGTTGTCTGTTGTAATCCTGCAAAATTAAGAGGGGGGGATATTACTTTTGAAATTCTGATCCTTATTTATTATTCAGTGTAGTAGTTGAGTCATTGACAAATAAGTAACTGTTTTCTATTTTCATATATTTTAATATGTAATTTATTTCTGACAAAGCTTTATTTTCAGTAACCATTACTCCACTCTTCAAAAAAATGTCTTCATATAATCAATGTTGAAATCAGTGCTTCTTAATAAAAGTTGAAATCTTTTTTAACATTGCAAATGCCTTTACTATCAATTTAATGCATCCTTACTTAATTTGTAATGAATAATTAATTAATAAAAATCAGTTTTCACTTCCCATTTCACAACCTTAACTAAACATCCCCATCAGAAAACGTCTCACTGATATTAGACATACTGAACTTGACGAACAATATGAGGATCTGCAGGTGTCCCTTCTCTGATGCCGTTCCCGGTCCCATATCACTTTGATCTGGTACTGCTTCACTACAAGTTTTTCTATATTAATATTGTATTAATAATATATAATAAAGACCCGTTCATACCAAGCCTAAGTATGAAGATATACGATGATAGCGATTACTATATTTGCATCCACACCAGCTCAAGTGTGTCTGCCGCTTTAAGTTCTCAAGCTTGTGATAGCAGGATGGACTCTGATTGCCTGTCAGGGTTTCAAAATATCATGCTCATCACAGAAGAGATGTATTGCTTGCAAAAAAAGTCCTTATGTATACGAATTGCAGTTCAGCGCATTTTTGAATAAACGAAAAAATCTTGATCAAAAAGAAATCACTAACCTCTTAAAAACAGTAAATGACAGAGAACTTGCAGAGCTCATTTCCCCATGTGCTCGAATGGAACGCTGACCTGCGAGAGAGAGAGACAGGTCAGAACGAAAAACAAATATTATTATTATTATTAAGCAAAGCACCGGTACATGAATGGATACCTGTGGGGGAGTGATGCGGATCTGATCATGACGGAGAGGGAGGTCAGGGGAGGCATTGGCAGGAGCGCCGCGGTGCAGCCGTAAACACACTCTCCTTTCCCGCTCAGCTCCTCGGCCCGCTCTTGGAGATGCATTCCCTGAGAAACAAAACAACAGGTAAGTTTTAAGTGCTGATTTCAATAACCAACAGCACAGAAGGTCAGACGGATGCGGTTTCATAAGGAAGAGAAACCACATGCTGTAAAAATAACCTGCTCATAAATAGAATAGACATCAATTACACCTCCGGTCATCCTCAGACTCACCAGACTGTGGCACACGGGAGACAGGTGTTGAGTTGGCCGGTTCTGGGCCGTTTCGGACCCTGTTAGGAGCCGGGAGGTTGGGGCCAGAGGGCAAAGCTCGAGCTGCAGAACCCGGCGGTCCACCTCCGGTCCTCTCATCCCTCTCCTCTCCCTCTCCCCTCTGCTCCTTCTCTTTGTCTTCTGCTGTCCTGCTGGAGCCCTGACACAAGCAGAAAAACCCACAATATAACGCGCATTTGAACTGCACCGCAAAAAAAAAAGCAAAACGTACAAACATACAAATTTCAGCATGTTCCAGTCAAACACATAGTCATATGAAAATCCCTGTCTGTGGAAAAGATTCCTGAACAGCTGTCTCAGGTAGGAGTAGTCGGGTTTGTCATCAAACCGGAGTGAGCGGCAGAAGTTCATGTAGGTTGAAAATTCAGCTAGAGAGAAAAAGAGGACAGAGTTACATGAGAGATTAAATCATCTATGATTCCCAGCTGGTCATATCGCATCTACTCACATGGATAGCCCTTGCAAAGAACCTCAATGGGGGTTGACATCTTTTTCTCACTGATTCGCTCATACTTTTGTCTTTTAGTGGCTGCTTTGAGGCCTTGCCAGGGCAGAGAACCCAAGTTAAAGTACATGAGCACATAGCCAAGGGACTCGAGATCATCCCGTCGAGATTGCTCTGAGGAAACAGAAGGTAAATATAGAATAACCTAAAATAAAGAGTCCATTTTTATCAACAGAATGCATTCCTTGTGCCCTTACCGATGCCCAGATGAGTGTTAATGGAGGCATAGCGGGCAGTGCCGGTCAAGTTCTTGTTCTCACGATACGGGATGTGCTGATGTGTTCGGGCATCTCGATATTTTTTGGCCAAGCCGAAGTCTATGATGTAGACCAGATTACCCTTCTTGCCAAGGCCCATCAGGAAGTTATCAGGTTTGATGTCTCTGTGAATGAAGTTCTTAGAGTGGATGTATTCGATTCTGCTGATCTGAAAAAATAAATACGATAGAATTTTACCAAATGTATAAAACCTGTTTTAATTTATAACAATAAATTTTTTTCTGGGTTAAAATTATGTTGCCTATACTGCTTGTCCAAATATTTAATTGGACCACTTTTAGCTTTGATTATCCACATTCGCCGTGGCATCGTTTCAATAAGCTTCTGCAATGCTACAACATTTATTCCCGTCCAGCATTGCATACATTTTTCGCCAAGATCTTGTTTTGATGATGGGAACTTCATATATCACTATATAAATATATTGAGGGTTCGAAGGTACCATGGCATATAATTGTCAGATTCCTTATAATATTCTGATCCCTACATATGGCTCAGATCTCTCTTTCAATATAAATCTGAATGATTTTTGCCCATTTTCTCCACCAAGTCTTATCATTTACAAGAGTAATACAATGCTCTCCTCAGTAAGACACAGTGTCGGACGAGTTTTTCGATTGAAATATATATATATATATATATATAATTGTTTTTAATTATTTGTTTATATACTTTCAATGCAATTACCATCTGATCTGCCAGGAGAAGGACTGTTTTAAGTGTGAATTTCCTTGAGCAGAAGTTGAACAGGTCTTCCAAGCTTGGACCCAGGAGCTCCATCACCATGACATTGTAGTCCCCTTCAGCACCACACCATTTGATCGAGGGAATACCCACTAAAGTAAGGAGAAAGGAGATCGAAGAGACAAATCTAGAAAAAGCCATTCGCAGAATCAAAAATGAAAACCAAAAGCATTCGGTTCTCACCTCCACCCTGCATCATCTTATAGAACTTGCTCTCAATATGTAACTGTGGATGTTTAGTCTTCACACTCTCCAGTTTAATGGCTACCTCCTCGCCTGATGTGATGTTTGCACCTGGAAGATTTGTTTTGTACATCATCAGGACACCACGCTTTCAAGAAATCTACATCAGCAGCAAATTCATGTAAATAATATCTTCTTTACCCAAGTAAATGTCACCAAAGGAGCCACTTCCAATCTTTCGGCCGAGACGGTATTTACTCCCAACACGTAACTCCATGATTGCTCCCCTAAAAGCAGCCTTGGAGTCATACAAAATGTTAGTATGCTGTAAATCAAATACATTAGTCTCAGACAATTACAGATCCGCATTTCAGCACACAGCAGATGTAAATAGGATTCTCGCCAGCTCAGATTTAAGTCACATTTCAGAAAAAAGACTGCAAATGCAGTCAGCACTGGCAGTCATGCATCTAACATCTGACATCTGGGTCATGTGATCCGAACACAGTTGCTGTTCAATTCCTACGAACTTGCAACGAACAGGTTAATATTTAATCTTGGGCACCATCGCTGATTATCAGTATGCAAACTATAAGCGTTAGATTGAGAAATCTATTACAAATGACCCGTTTTTGTGAGTGCTTTATGGCGTTTGCATAATTGAACACACAAGACGTTTCTGTGTTCAGCGATTTTCAGCCAATTTTGTAGCAGCCGCACCCAAGACCATGTTGATCCCGAGATTTCACAAACTGTTCGTACTGCTGACATTTACATTTATTTAGGACAGCTAAATGAATCCTAAAGACTCATGTCCTGACGTGACCTTAAAGCAGGAACATCTTTCTTACCTAACGTGAGGGTGGTGGAAAAGTGAGGCTGGTCGATAGGCTTGCGCTCGTAAGACAGGACCCTGGACAGCGAAGAGTGCAAGCGTAATTTGAAACGTCTCATCACAAACGTAATTCCAACCACTGCTTTCCTCCTCAGATTTTTAAATCCTTGATTTCATATCTCAGCACACGGATTGACCTACTTGCATTAGCGGGCTAGCGAGCAGCAGCCTCCCTTGTTTGTATCCCAGCGCACTTCTCGCAGAAATGATGTCATTCACAAACTAGCGGAAGGACCCGGATCACTTCAAGGGGCCGCGCGCTCGACGTGCGTACGCAGCCTCTCTTCCATGCACACCGATGCTGCACACGCGACGAACTACAACGCTCATTTTATCAGGGAAAGTATATTCTTTTCTATATTATTCTAACTTTTTGACATATGGTAAAGATGTACCATTTAAAAATATTCAATTGCGACGGATTAAGTAACTGATTTTGATAACCTTATTCTGGTACCTTACGCATGTTATTTTAAGTTTTTTTAATTTCAAAATATTTCAATTTATCTAAAAAAATAAAAATAAATAAAATTACATATAGTATTTGTTCATTTGGTAGGTAGCCGTGAAATAATAGAAAAATCAACTCATTGACAAGACATGCCAAACCAGTGGTTCTCAATTGGGGCCTTAACATGATTAAAAAAAGCTTTAAAATAAGACAAAAATTATATAACGATCACGGTCTTGGAAAACCTGGATATAGAAGAAAGTTTAATCTTTTTAAAAACAACCGTAAGGCATGTATTTTCAAATTACTCTATGGTAATGTTTTATAAAGAATACATATTTTTCTGGTGATACCAAGCTATAAAACCTTGGGGGAAAGTATGGGGCTTTAACAAGGAACTAATAAGCAAATTTATCTTTAAAACACAAGTAGTAAAACAACATTACCCCTTACAAGCCTTTAATATTATTCAAGTGCATTCCAGCTGTGAAAACATTAAACAGAAGTAACAAATAAATAGTGAATAAAAAGAAAAAGGCACACAATTGACAACAAAATTAAATTCAACCTTTATTAATTGTCTTGTTCTTTTTTTCTTTTTTTTAAATTAATTTCTTTTGTAAAATCAGAAACAAAAAACCTGAACACGACTGATAAAGCCCGCCTTAATTTATAATGGTACACAACAACAAAAATAAACAACTGGTAACTTTTTAAGTGTTCCTAAGACACCCATCCAGCTCAGCTTGGTACAATAAGGTTTGGCATGTTTCATGTTTCAGTATGAATGCCTTCAGTTGGTTGCATCTTCTAAAAAAATCTTTTTTGTTTATTATAATTATTGCAATTCAGACAATATATAAAAAAAAAAAAGGCTGCTAAAACCACAACTTAAGAAATATTCATTAGTGCCAATGTTCTTGAACTTGCTGTCACACTCACACACACACAGCCACACCTGCATACGTATCATGCACACATAGACATCAAACACCTGAAATAAGCTGTCACTCATACATTTACTCACCGCCCTAATCCAGCACTGATCTTTGTAAATACACCACGCTTGTTAATCTCTGGCTGCCACACATTCATCGATGCCTCACAAACACTCTGAACGTCGCCTCCATTACCTGGGACTTCACTCATGCACGCACAGGCAGAAAGGGCACCTTGTACAGCTAAGTAACATCCAAGTGATCGTCATTATGACAATATACTCAATTAAGAAAAAAAAAATAAACGAGGTCAGCGTTTGGGAAAAAACAAAAAAAACAATTCTGGATTTCACCATCATTTAAAACAAAACAAAAAAAGACAACGAGATACAGTTTGTCAGACATCAGAACAGTGTTTGAGTAATTTAAGTCTGCATGAAAATGGAGCCATAACAACATGAGCGTTCAACGAACATTGTATGATGCATATTTTTGTCTTTTTTTGTGTCTGGTTTCTCCTTTACAGTGCACGCCTGAGTGAGAGCGTCTCAGTATGCGAGTGTGATCTTTATGACCTCAAGGATTTAGGATTCATCCAGTTGAGTCAGTATTTAAGTCCAACTGTTTGCATGTCCTATTCAAGTCTTGCTGAAGTCTTCATTTAAGAGTAAGAAGAAATGGGATGTGTTTGTGTGTGCGTACGTGTGTATCAGTACTGACTGACTTCCACACACTGCTCCTCCACGCTCCCATGTTGTAAAGATCGGATTATGGAGAGCTCGAAAACACTGCTAAGGGTAAAAATGACAGTGTGTGTACATTTGGAACCAGTGACGTCTATATAATTTTGTATTAATGCATTTTGCTAGGATTCATAATGCAGTCAGGTCTGCTTCTCAGCACTTAAGTAAGTGTTTATCTGCATCTGATGTTTGAGTGCTTACCTTTAGATCTCATCTACATAGGTGTTACGAATGTATACTAAATACTTGGATGTATATTTATGCATTATGCGCCCTTCTGAGTGACAGAAGTCATGTACACAAATCGCCTGTATTCTGATTAATGTTCCTATATTTCTGCGTCTGTGATAATATAGGAGGATAGCTGTTATATTTATATATCTGTTGTATGTATATGTGTGTGCGTGTGTGTTGCTGCATGTGTATTTGTCTGCATCAGTCAGATAGAGTCTGCACCTCCCCCCAGCAGGTCTCCAGGCAACAGCGCTGCAGGGCTGCTCATCTGGTGCCGATCTTCCATGGCCGGAGACCCCCACAGACTGCTGCTTGTGTACCCTGGAGTCATGCCGCCCCACAACCCTGCCCTGCCAGGATCAACGCCCCCAGTGTTGCCGCCCACGCTTCCACCCGCACCGTTGCTGCTCCACTGGGCAAAAATACTTAGGCCCGCTCCCTGGGCAGAGGCAGGGTCAGGAGAGCTGCCTGTACCTTCTAAACTCTGCCAGGTTGTGCCAGAGGGCCCGGTTCCACCAGTACTGTTGCTTCCTCCTGTTGTCAAGCTTCCCACTCCAGGCCGTTCTCGCTCACCACTCCCAGCGCTGATGGTACCCACAGCCCCGGCCCCCGATGACCCCGTCACGCCTGCCGGCCCAGAGACGGCCACGCCTCCAGGGCCGCCCCCTCCACTGCCGCTTCCACCAGCTCCAGCCTGGGAATGTGCAAAATAGCGAGCAACCTCTTCATCGCTCACGAACTCGGCCAGGATTGTGGTATTACCTAAAACACACCTGGAAGGAATTTTCAGAGATTATAGTTAGGAAGATGTCTACAAGGTATGGAAGCAGTCCATTAAATATGTAATCTCACATTATAAGTTCATTTTTCACAATTGCAGAACTGTCACGATACATCTCACAATTTAACAATTTCTAGCAGTTGAGCCCGTTTCTTGTAATTAGGACTATTGTTCAAAATTGTAACTATATATCACTCATAACTATTTATCATAACTGTGCCTGTAAGTCAATCTTGCAACTTTATTTCTCAAAATGTTATCGCCTTTATCAGCAAATCACAATATGACTTATTTTAAATGCTCCAGAAATTACTAAATGTGAAATTTAATTTGTAAGAAAAATGTGAGAATTACTGTGATCCGGGAGGATATAGATTCAGACACTTACATGTGAAGTGCGCTCTGGGCTTTGGCTGCTTCTTGGCGAGTACTGTAGCGAATCAGAGCACTACCTTGAGTCAAACCAAGGTGAAAGGTCAAAAGCGGCCCATGCTGCATACAGATAGTCCTCAAAGTGGAGCCATCAATCTGCAAATGATACAAACCATTGCAATGAAATTAGAGAACTAAATGAAAAGCTCATTAAAATCAAATAAAATGAACAATTCATTACATAGATACCTGAGGGGTTAGATTACTCAACACCAGCCAGCAGCTCCCCTTAGAGGCTCCTCCATCACTCCATGCAGAACCTACACAGATTAGGAGTGTGAATTTACTTGAGTGAATGTCTAAATAGTGTTTCATTGAACCATATTTGATTTTCAATGATGTTTTAGAGTTCAGTTTTCTTTAAGGTGTTGTATTACCAGGCCCAAATCTGTTTTCTTGACTGCCTCCAGTGCCACCCCAACCTCTACCCAATCGCGGGCCTCCTCCCGTCCAGGGAGAGACAGAGGGCTGTTTCTGATGGGTCAGTCCAGGAGGTGGGCGTGGCAGATGAGAGCTGTTGCGATTGGTCTTCCAAGGCTTGTTGTGCCCTATAGGCTCAAGTGGCCAGCTGGACTTGTAGTCTGGGTACTTTGCTGTGAGAACATATAATAAATCACAATATATTCAGAGTATTCAAACTAAGGAATAAACAAGAATTGATTGATTGAAATCAAATCAAATAAGAAGTACCATCTAGGAAGCCGAGTGCTTTGTTACCTTGGTTGTGTGCATTGTTGAGGGGGCTCTCTGAGGCACTGTAGGGCCAGGCACCAGGTGAAGGCAGCAAGGTGTTGAGGGAGGGATTTGATTCTATGTCAACACATGCAAAATACAAGACTTGTTTGTTAGTATTTACATGACTATGTAAATGACATTTAAAATACAAAGCCTAGTGTTCTGTGCGTTTGTGGTGGAGGATGTACCCTTGTAAGAGGAAATCTATTCATAAAACAGCAGTCAGATGTTTGAACAAACTTAACTGAATCAAAGATTGATCTTAGAATACATTTTAATCTGAATATTTAAATTTAAATGCTTAAAATTGGTTTAGTTCTGTAAAATAAATTAACAGTCCTTAAATACAAATTTCTTTCTTAGCTTAACTTAACCATGTGGTTCTTGATACGCAAGAACAGTAACTCATTGGTATCCTCTATGTGCCTTGGTCAATGCGATTCATAAGATTCATAAATCAAAAAGGACACAACCACTAACTAATAAGCTTAAACATGTACTTCCTATTCAAACCGTCATCTGTAAGAGTAGGGAGCTGTACCTGTGTTGTCTCTTAGCAACTGGTGCTCAGTGTCGTTGAGGCTTGACATCGATGAGCCCAGCATACTTCCAGGGGTCATGTAAGGGTCAGATTCAGGGTCCACACTCTGAATTCCTTTCCAAGGCACTCCTGGTTGAAACTCTGAAACAAAAATCATATTTCAATTCATAGTAGATATATTCACAAGTAACTAAGGAGCAACAAATATTCAGATGTGCATCACGGTTTACCTGGAGGCCAGCTGGATGTGCCAGTCTTGGCGCCCATCTTGTTTCCAGGACTTCTGTGCCAGTGATCCGACGGTCCTTGTGGAGGCACACCCAAACCCTCACCTCCCAGCATCTCCATATGGGAATATGGGGAACCACCTCTCATTTTGAGAGGAGCAGCAATGGGACCTATATATCAGAGAAACAAGGTCAGAAGAGTCTATCAATCTTGGACCAGATATTTCACAATCCTTCACATATCCTAAAGTTGTAGCTGTTACAACGGCACCATTTTTATGGAGAGTGCTATCAGGAGGCGAGGGGGCAGGAGAATGCCCTTCCATCATCCACTTGAAACGAGACTGTTGCCCTCCACTGTCTTTAAGTCCAGCAGGGCCACCAACCATGGGACCCAACTCCAGACCAGAGAGGCTCACTCCAGGTCCAAACCCTTCAAGACACAATATAACAGAAAATGACATCAAAAATGCAACTACATCTAGTTCCCATCATGCATTTATCTTTACAATAAAAACAGACTCACCAGAATAAGTTCCTTGTGTTTTTTGATGCAGGTCTGCTACAGATCCTGCCAAGCCAGGGTGTGAGAGGGGGTCCGACATTGGCATCTTTGGACCACTACCACCAAGGTGAGAGGGAGAGAGTTTGGAGCTGCCTCCTGGGCCTCCTACATGCTGCTGCTGTTGTCTCTGCTGCTGAAGAACAGCCATAATTCTGGCAAGCTGGAGAAAAACAAATTCAGTGATTCAATATGACAGCGACAATTCAACAGGAACTCATATTGCCAACATGTCCACAACAGCAGAGGGTTAAAACCCAATGCTCATTTCATTTTCACATTACAAGAACAGATGACAACAAACAGCATCGTGTTGTTTGTTGTTGCTATGTTGTTTGACTTCAAACTATATAGTAAATAGTAGTTTAGCAAAAACGAGGTCAAGACGGTACCTGTTGTGGGTCTGCTTGTTGACGTATGCTTTGGGGGAACTTGCGCTGGTTCTGCAGCAGTTGCTGCTGTTGTTGTTGTTGCTGTGGTTGCTGTTGTAGTAGCAGCTGACAGGCCTACAAGAAAGCACAAGACACAGGGTCAAAAGAAAAAAAAAACTGTGGTGAGTTTATTGTGAGTGGCCAGCACAGATGATGTCCTGAGCATGTAACATAGAGCTACCCACCAGTTGGAACTGAATATGAGGGGGGTATATGCTGCTGAGCATGGCAATGTGCTGTGGGGAAAGCTGTGGAGGAAAGATGCCTCCCCCAACACCTCCAACACCTCCACTGGGAGGAGGCATCTGCTTCAGCACAGAGCCTGGCACCTGCAACAGAAAGATCCAATTTAACAGAGATCACAGCTGCATTTCTGTAGTTAACAGGAATTTATCCTAAAGATAGTGTGAAATTCTATTGGGCACAATCAGTGACAGTACTTTGAAGTCAAAATGAAACTACTGAAGTAATATTAATCAATATATAGTATTATTAAGTACCTGCGGTGACAGGAACTGATGAGGCACTTGCGCTCGTACAGATGGGTTGATGGGAGGCACCCCTGGTTGATGCCTTGTCTGTGTCATCCCACCTCCGCTACTAAACAACTGACCACTCACCTGAAGAAAAAATGAAATGGAAGGTTAGAAAAACACAGTAAAACTCAGTGACAGCAGAGGTTCAGATTACCATTTTCAGACACATAAGGAGATGCAAATACCTTGTCATAGTAAGGCCCAGGTTCACATGCCCCCACCTCTTTGGAACCAGGTGAACGGAAGACTACTCCTGCTCCCCCTCCACGTCCTCCTTTACGCATCTCTCCATTGTACTCATTTAAGCCCATGCCACGCTTCTCTCCTTCCATCTTTTTGTCCTGTGGAGGACCAGGGGCCAGATCCAAAGAACGACCACTGGGGTCCTCTCCCTATAAACAAATCACTGTATTGGCAAACCTTATAGACCAAACTTCACTCAAACATGTTAATAAGGTGATTGTGATTACATTAAAGTAAGGCTAAATTCTATATTTAGGATAATTATTTCATAATTTCTTACCAGAATCCCCATGTTTGAAAACTGTCTTGCCATTGGGGTCATCCAAGAGTCTCCTGCACCCTTCAAGGTACCCTGAAGAAAATTATACAGAACGTTTAGTAACTAGTAATTAGTAGTAATTTATTCTTCAGGTATGCATGAACATTGACCCTAGCCTGACCAGTGACATACCTTGTTGCCCTTCTTGGCTCCCCAGCTTCCAGAGTTGTAGGAGGAGCTGCTGCCTTGAGAACCAGCGCTGTTCCATACACCACCACTCTCATCCTCCTCCTCCCAGCTAGAGTGACGCGATGCACTGACTGATCCCTCTCCTTCACCCCAACCTTCTTGCATAGACTTTGAACCTGTAAAAATTATTTTAAAAATACTTTAAAACACGAATTAATTCAGTAACAGTTTTATTCCAAACACATTTCCATTACTGGTAGCACAAAATTATTCAGACTCACCAGACTTCACTGGATTAGTAGATGGATCCCCCCAACCTGGTGCCTTGGTATTATCATCAGCATCACCCCAATTAGTGGGTGCTTCAGTAGGTTTACCCCAGGCTCCAGTACCATTGTCCACACATGGACTGGAAGGAGAGCCACTACCTCCCCATCCAGAAGGAGCTAAAAGATAAGCAAAGGAAACACTTTAATCAACATGGTTCCATAGTATGCAACATGAAAGCAAAACGAAGAGCAAAAGTTTAAAAAAAATCTAATATTATAGCCATTATTCTTTAAATATCAAACCAACTTTTCAAGTTTGGGCTTCTGTTGCACTGACAACAACAAAAATTACGCCCATAAAAATGTGTGTTTTTCATGTTTAATAAAGGGGTACAAAAGAAACAAAAGCAGCAGTGAATTGCCATTAAAAGAGACAATTCAAAGGAAAGCAAGGTTCTTACCTATTGGCCCCTTGTTTGTTGAATGTGCAAGGTTCATGTCCCTATTCCCAAGTCCTGTTGGCATTCTACCAGGAGGCTGCTGCTGTAGGGTTGGGGGTCCTTGCTGAGGGGACACTGATTGTGCCTGGCTAGACGGGGCATTGTTCTTATCCCAAAAGTTGACACTTTTGCTGTAGTTGGTGGGGTCACCCCAAGCAGCTGTTCCATCATCAATCTCCATTTTCCTGCTGAGGGACTGTGGAGAAGGCTCCTCCCAACCACTGGGCTCTGAAGTGTCTCCGGAGCCACTGGTAAGTTTGGGCATGGGCCCTGAAGTCCACCCTGAACTTTGGCTCTGGGCTGAAGAACCTGCTGATCTTCCCCAGCCCCCTTGCATGGCCCCTGTGTCCACTGACTGACACTGCTGAGGCTGTGATTGTTGTTGCTGCTGCTGTGCCGGGCCTTTCTGTGAGGCCGATTGGCTGTTTGGCATCTGTGATGGGTGCATCTTCCCACCCCAGCCTTGGTGAGATTTGCCACCCATGTCTCCACCCGCTCCTGTTCCTCCAGTTCCCCATGCCCCTCTAGGAGCTCCCTCATCCCAATTACCCCATGTACCCACTTCTGAGTCCCCACTAGTACCTCCACCACTCTTCACATCCCCCCAACCCCCACTGCATGATTTGGGATCCTTCTCTCCCCAGTTGCTGCTACCTCTCGTTCCCCAATTGCCTGTATCTCCCCGTTCTTTCCAACCGCCTGTTCCTTTCTCCTCCTGACTGTCTCCCCAGCCACTTCCTCCAGTTGATGGAGTACCCTGTGTTTGGAAATCTCCCCACCTGCCTGACGAGTTCCCTGCTCTAGGTTCTCGCCACTCATGTCCCTCGCTGTTCCAACCTTTTCCTTGACCATCTGATGAAGCAGTCCCTCCCCAACCCCCGGATGGCTTGCCTTGTCCACCGGCTGAACTACCTACACCACCTACAGATTGTGAGACGCCAGGGTTTTGAATATTGACACCCGAGGGTGGAGGGCCTCGGGAATGCAAAGAAGAACTGCTGTTGCTACTACTGTTATCCCAACCTTCACCAGGTGAAACGGCGGGTGGCCCGAGGATGGAGTTGGAGTTCAAGTTGGCATTCAGAGCTGCACCTTGGAGCAGAGAGGAGGAAGATGGATCAGTAGTTGTGGTGCCAGACGAACCAGAGTATGGTTGAGCATGGGCAGGTGCACTCATTGTAGATGAGGAGGAGTCTGATCCACTTGGTGCCGCCGCTCTGCCACCTCCCTCCAAATCCCATACCACATTCTGACGGATTTGCGTCTGACCCCAACCAGTGTTGGACAGCACTCTGGGGTCCAGGTCAGATCGGCTAAGCAGATTCTGTAAGGCCACTTCAGGGTTGGGAGGTTGATGAGAGCGGTGGTGGCCATGGTGCTGATTGCCACTTCTGGAGTTTCCTCCACCACTGGAGGATGAGGTACCTCCCCCACCTCTGCTACCCTGGCCTCCCCACTCACTCGAGTCTCCTGCTCCTACATCCCCAACTCCTTTCTGATTGTCCCAAGCTCTTGTCATAGTTGAAGGTGTGGAGGAGGAAGTCGTCGGGATACCAACACTGCCGCCGCTGCTGCTGCTGTTACTGCTCGAACCGTCTTTCCCACCTGGATTGCTGACACCCCCAACACCACTGGACGCCCCCCAGTCCCCAACCAACACATGGTCCCCACCCCACGCTCCCTGAGATACCCCGGGGGTCTGACCCCCACTTCCTGTTCCCCACGCACTTGCCCCAGTCAAATCTCCTCGATCATCCTGACTGGCAAAACCCCATGCTTTTCCACCTTCAGCAGACACAGAGCTTCCTCCTGCTCCATCCTCCCAAGATTCAGTTCTTGAGGCACCCGTTTTGGAGTTTGCAGGGAAAGGCTGAGCTCTCCACATTGATGAGCTGGTGGAGGAGGAAGAGGAAACGGAGCCATCCCCTCCACCTGTGCTTCCAGAGTCCATATCAGCCCCCTCTGCCACCCCTGTGTTTTTTGGTCCTGCTCCTGGTTCCAGTGCTGCACCACCCCACTCTCCACAGGATGGCTCTCTGTCTCTGGATTGCATTTGGTGAAGTTGGTGCTGATGAGAGGCTTGATTCACAGAAAGAGGGTTGCTGGCAGACAAAGATGAGCTTTGGATGGAAGAGGAGCCACCCTCTGTTGCAACTGTCCCAGACCCCTCCTGTACAAGGGCTGGCCAAGCAGAAGGATTGGCATTAGGGGTAAAATTGGCACCTGGAATCCCACAGCTGACACTATCAGAGCTCCCTGGGAGAGGGGCAGCTTTGGATATGGGGGGCAATGAGCCTGCTGCTACTGCATTCCCCCCTATGAGTTCATGGGAGGATGAAGCCCAAACACTACCAGACTGCATACATTCATTGGGTGAACCGGAGGATGTGGGTGGGGAGGGGCTTCCGGAATGCACTCCTTTCCTCCCGTTTCCTCCTCCCACAACTTTCGCTTGCTGCTGGAGATGCCTCTCACCCCACGAGGTGCTGCAGTTCAGAATTCCGCTACTGTCAGCACCTCCAGTACCTGCTGTATCCCCCGCCTTTGACCCATCCCCAGCAGCAATACTGGGCCATTCCTCCAGGTCTGACCGGTCCACTATCATCTTTTCCCTGCCCTGAGAGAGGGGTTGGCTGCCAGAGCTGGTCCCCCACATGGAATTTGCATAATTTGAAGAAGAAGAAGCAGCGATTGATGAGGATGACGACGTATGGGGCAGTGAGGGAGCAGCTGGACCCACAGGGCCCTGGCTTGGATCTGGAAATACCAAACTTTTCATGAACCTCATGAATACCAAACTTTTATCATCACACAAAACCTACATGTACATAAACTAAACCAACATAACACACACAAGACTCAAAATCTTAAAGAAATCTATCATCATTTACTTACCTATGCCATTCCAAACCGGCATGACTTCTGTGAAACACAAGATAAGATATTTTGAAGAAGTGATTTTGTTCATGCAATTATGTTATTGAGTTTCAGAACAATCCTGGACTTGCAACACTTAGGACTTGGAATTTCATTATGTTAAAAAAAAACACACCGATATTTATCAAAATATCTTTTGTGTTTCTCAGAAGAAATGCATTTTTATGAACTTTCGTTTTTGCTTTAAGCTAAAATCTAAATCACAAATTAGAGTTTTCATCCAAATGAATGCAAACTGAAATATAAAAAACAAAGCTTGACTTTTTATGTTAGTCGTCAAATGATTCATTTGATGATTTTTACCTGAGGCAGAACCCACTGTTTCATTGGGGCTGTCTCCCCCGCTGTTGCCTCCCCCCAGCAGCATGGAGGACAGTGGTGGCTGGCCCCTCTTCAGTAGCACTTTATGGTCCTGCTGGCAACGGAATCGAGGGGGCACTTCACGGGGCATGTAGCGCTGAGAATTCTGTGTGCCGGGGGAGGGCTGTCCGTTGGCCACCGCCGGCCGCTTAGCATTGTTCCCACCCTGAGGGAGGGCGCCAGCAGCCGGGGTGGCAGCGGATGGGGTTGAAGAGGGGACAGGGCCAGGGCTGGGGGAAGCTGAGTTGGGGGTGGCAGGAGACTGTGCAGATGGAGGCTTGGTCAATTCTGGCACTGTGTAGTGGAAAATTTAGGAGCAAATGAGAGCAGAACTGCAAAACAGCTACATTCAGGTAAGAGAAAGAATAAATAGAATATAAATAACACAGTGACACTTTTTCTTGTGTTCGTCAGCACAACGACACTTTATCTTTGTAACTTTCAGGGTGTCAGTACACAGTACAAACATGAAGACGAAAAACATTATTAAAAAGGCAAATCCTATATTAAAATACTGTATAAGACAAGAAAATGTAGTTACCTTTATTTTTTTGCTCTGCAACCTAAAACAAGGGAACAAAATTAGTAAGTATGAATATTTCAAATTACTCAAAAGTACAGAATGTTTGCTAGGCCAATGCCGAGCTACGTCAGTGAAGAGCGGATCTATGTAATAAATGCAGCTCAATGTAAAATCACGTACCTGATGTAATTTACAGCTGACTACAGAACAGGCTTTACTGACAAGATGTGCATTAAATATTGCACAATGGTCATGGTGCAGCCCTCGTTACACCTGTTGTTTACACTACTCTGGCATTTTTAACCCTCGAAAATGGAGACTTAAAAACTCTGGGGAAAACAGATTTTTTAAAACAATGGGGTGGCTGTCCATGTTAGCTCAGAGTATCTTTTCATCATGCTCTTTGTTGTACCCATAGATTTGTGAATATATACAGGTAAACAACAGCAGAGCAGAGCTTACCAGTGGCAACATGAGTTTTCCCGCCTGGAAGTTTTTCAAAGTGTCCGATAAAGACGTAAAGTTAGCCATTTGCAATGTATGTCATGATGAAATCCCTCAAGGTGGAAGCAAGCAACGGCATTTTAACACACCTAACATGATTAGGCATCTTAAGAACACACCATACAACTGAACATGCCGAGTATGAGGCTACATCCGATTAAGCTGATCTGATGTGTGTCCCCCTCTTTGTTTGGAATAATTTTAAGTTACTCTGCCTTACTTGGGAAAGATGGCCTGACTGTAGCCAATTTCTACAGTTTTTTTTCCCAATATAGTTAATTTAGAGTTAGTTTCATTTCAACAAATGGTGCAAACTAGATTATAGATAAAAGATTCCTATTCCCCTGCCATTCTGTGATCGGCAGATCATGATCTTGGTGATCGGCCCCAAAAATGATAAATGAAGATCGGAGCATCTCTACAGGATGTGCATTCATTTATTATAATTTTATGGTCCAACACAATTAATTTGTACACAATATAACAAGTACCTTCTGCGAGGCTTCCCGTTTCCTTTTATCTTCCTTTTTCCTTTTCTTGTCTTCCATGAACTGCTGTTCCCTTTCCTGATGCTCCTTTCTACAAAAAAATAAAATAATCATGAAACTCATTACGCTGTTGAAAAAAAACTATTTTGGTCAAAACAAACATGCTTACATGCAGCACCATTTTATCAAAAAACATACAAGCTTAAGCAAACATCTGTTAAATGTAAGGTTTCGTTGAGTATCACCTTCAACCACTCCAGGCAAGAGGTGCTACCTTGTTACCAAACCAAATGCATAAAAGACTGAGACACAACAGCGGCACCAAACACATGATCATAATATCACAAATCACTGTATATGTAACATCAATGGCATGCTGTTCCAGGCGCATGCCTGAGTTTGCATACGCCATGAATTTAAAGCTATGCCGATTAAAATCATATAAAGATCTTCTTAATCGGAAAAACTCCTGCTGCTATCTGTCTGTGAGCCTGCAGTTGGCAGGACAGAGTTGTCGGACAGAGGGGCTCCCTCCACCCGCCCATTTCCTTCGGTGCAATTTATGATATTACATACATTCCATACGTCATTTGTTCGAACGATTCATGCAAAAACAAGAATCAAACCCAGTGTCTAACGGCAAAAACTGAATTAGTGAGTTAAGTCGTGTGCTTTTGCGGTCCTGCCAAACTCGGATGCATGTTACCGAGTTAGCTAGTTTGTTAGCAAGAGAAATAGGCACATACTAAACGTAAATTTCAGGTAGTTTTGTTAAATTACACCAGAAGCCACCGATTATTTGCATACGGATCGCAAGATAAACCAAAAGGGTAAGCAACTGTCAGAACCGAATATGCATTTATAATGCATTTGATCAAATATTGGCAGACATACCGAGCCAGGACTATGAGACGGGATACACTAACGTTACCCACCAAAACCATAAAGTCAGCTCATATTCGCTTTCATTTAATGCAAACGCTGTCTATATTAATTAGTGTGAAGTACTAAATAAGCACAAGTATGTTTTTACGATCGACCAGCGGAAAGCTAAAGTTGCAACTAGACAGATGCTAACTAGCTGGCTGGCTAATTTAACTAGCAACAGAGCTAGTGGCTAACAGATGTCGACGAGGAAAAACTGTAGCACACAAGAATTATTTCACGCTGCTCTGGTTTTTCAAATGCATATTATTGCCGATAGTAATAAACAACATGTTGTATGTTTTGCTCTATAAAACAAAGCACTTACCTCAGGAATTACATGCACCGCAGCTAGTCTTCTAGCTACAGCTAAAGTGCTTAAGTGCGAATTTCTGGGTTTTGAGGCAACGTGAAATACAACACTCCATCAAAATCTAATAGCTAGTCAAGAAAACACTCCTTCTATAGTTTTTAAATATGAAATACGATAATGTAAACGAAAAAGGCGGAATCTATGTTTAAAGCGCTGTAAAGTCAGTTGGTTGACGGTCGGCCATTTTACTGCTCGGTGTGAATGTGTGTCTGGACAGATCTGACGGAAGGGGGGCAGCCGAGGGAGATTTTTGACCTTCAATATTAAAAGTCCAATAACTCTTTAATTAGCAGTTTCTATAATAATAATTAAAAAAGCTGTTTATTTTGCATGGTTGTTAATTTTGCTCACACGGTACGCAATTTGCATGCACCATCAGTTAAATGGCTACCGTTGGATATCAATTACCTGGTTTGAATTTAGATTTATTGTTTATATTTTACAAAAACATCAATTTAATACAGTATAATTACAAAGTAAACATTTAAACAATCGCTTCTTATGTTGACAATGTAATAAAAATACTAAAGACAAAAATATTATCTGGAAAAATACTTTTTGTCTAACTGTATACAACTGTCCATTGAATAAAATAAAAAAATCATGATTAATTCATGGTTTCCAGTTATGTTTAGGACGCAAAATGAAACAATATTAATGTTTTATGCTCTTGTGGTCTCTTGGGGGTCCCAGGTCCAAGTTTATGTAGAACACCACGGAAAATAACCTGTACTCATGAAAACATTACTACCACCATTAGTTTTTTTTAATGCTATATATATATATATATAATGTTTTCATGAGTATAGGTAATTTTCCATGTTGTTAAACAAGAATGTCTAACCAAATGTTTATTCTTGACTCAGAAAATATGGCCCCATTAAAACAAGGCAAGAAGAAAAGAAAGACAGAGGAGGTTCCTGAAACAAAGGAACTACAACATTCTGATGCAGAACCATCAGATGGCAGCAGCAGAGAAGAAAAAAAGGCAAGGAAAGGGAAGATAAAGCCAAATAAAAAATACATAGGCGCTCACGTCTCAATATCAGGTGAGCAGAAATGCTTTTCTTTTCCCTAAATAAGGTTTTTGTTCTGAACATATATAAATTTGAAAATATATATTCTTAAGGAGGAATATGGAAAGCGGTTGAATCAAGTGTGGCCATGGGAGGTCATGCTTTTGCCCTTTTCTTGGGCTCCCAGCGCTCTTGGACGAGACCGGCCCTTGATACAGGAGCTTCAGTTAAATTTCAAGAAGCCTGTGCTCAACATGGTTTTGATCCGATACACATCCTGCCACATGGATCTTATTTGATGAACTGCGGTTCCCCCAAAGAAGGTTTGTGAGCTGACTGTACCCAATGTGTGGTTCTGTGCATGCACAAAACACTGATTATTTAAAGATGAAGCCACAAGGTTGGTATATTCAAAACCAGCTCAGTTGATGTACTCGATATATGGAATACTCTAGGCTCCATATGTTTTGTATATAATAAGACTGTATGTCAGATGACTCTGCATTTTTCAATACAGACGTGTTCAGTAAGAGCCAGGCCATGCTTGTGGATGAACTGAGTCGCTGCAGTGCGCTGGGTCTCAGCCAGTTTAACTTTCACCCTGGAGCTTCTATAGACTCTCCCCCTGAGAAATGCATGGAGAAGATTGCCCAAGCTATTAACCACGCACACCAGCAAACCCCTGCTGTCATTACAGGTCAACTATACAGTCCTGATCATTTATAAAGAATGTGCTCATGCTTTCTGGTAGATTTAGCTGGATAATGTTCTTTCTTTCTTTCTTTCTTTTGCCTCAATAGTACTTGAAAACATGAGTGGTCAGGGCAGCACTATAGGTGGGCAGTTCAGTGAACTGAGAAGCATAATAGATCAGGTGCGTGACAAGACACGTGTCGGCGTGTGTCTGGACACTTGCCATGCTTTTGCAGCAGGTATGGTATGAATCCCATAGATATTACTACGAATTATTTGGTAAAAGATATATTATATAAGGTATAATATACAAAAAATAGCTGGTTTCATTTAACATGAAATATATTTGAAATTGAAGATGATTCTTCTCTGTTTAGGTTATGACATTTCACCTCCTGGAGGAGTGCAAAATATTCTTGATGAATTTGATCGCGTGGTTGGGCTGCATTATTTGAGAGCCATTCACTTAAACGACTCCAAAGGTATTCAACATTCATTTGAACTTATAGTATAGAGTGCTGCTGCAATTGTTCCATTCCAAGTTTCCACATAATGAAATAAATCTATAATGCACCCCTACTATTTTTTTAAGCTAAAGCCAATGGAAAAATCCTATTAGATTTTTGGGGAGGGAACCAGGGTGAAGCTAACTTTTTACAAAGTCTTCACCACAGCACTCTATTGCTGTAATTGTTTCTGGAGTGACTTAATTTATATGCAAAACACTGACAGTGTAACAAGCTATATATCCCAAATTTAGCAGCTTTGTTACTTCTTTTGAGATTGCATACTTTTTCTTTAAAAAGGAAAACTAGGCTGCCATCTGGACCGCCATGAAGACATTGGATGTGGCCAAATCGGCATTTCTGCTTTCCGAGAAATTGTTAATGAGCCTCGACTGGATAATATCCCTCTGATTTTAGAAACACCTGGTCGGTAAGTTTTTAGGTTGGATAAACAACATTTTGTTGTAAATGAACAGTCAGGCACCACTGACATGCATTTAATCTGCATCCTCTCTTTCAAGCCCAGGTTTTGAGTATGCTGAACAGATAGAGCTCCTCTATTCCCTTTGTGAAAAAAAGAAGAATTAAACATCTGCTCGGTGCCGGCTTCCATGGTGGAGTTAATATTGCTGAAGTCTTCCCACAGGTTAAATAAATCAGCATTTTGAACATTTCATAAGACTCTGTCTACATTTTGACCATAAGAGGGAGCCAGGAGCCAGAATATGGACACATGTCAGAAGCAAAGGCTGTTCATTGTGTGGCATGCATATATTGTTTATTCTTTCTTGACAGTTAGAAGCAACTACTTTAATTTGTTGACCGTCTTCACCCATCAGTCCCACCTCAGGTACAGCTGCTCTCACAGAGCACATTCACAGCCCATCATTAGCCGGACCACACAAGAATGCAGTCTCGCAAAAACACATTTTTAGCAAAGCTGCCATCTGTAAGCATGAAATGATGTGATGACATTGGCAACAGCGGGATTTTGGGAAGTTTAACATGCCATCGCCTATGGAAGTTGTTTTAGACTTTTAAAGTGGCAGTAGGAAGGATGTTTCAAAGTGTGTGAATTTATACAGGAAGACAAAAACTGCACTGGAATCTGCTACTATGTGCCAGCCAACAGGAAATATCATTCAGGGAGTTAATAAACCACTGGGCAAAGCAGAAGTTTCGAAACGTAATCATGAATATGTATTCATACCTAATGTTTTGGTCCTGTTTTGTGTTGTTTAGGTTCCTCTTTGCTTCATCCAGACAATAACTATTAAGTACACATGTGGCACGAAAAATGTTTCCAGGTCTCATGTTTTACCACTTAGACTTTACCTGAAATGAAACAACTTGGCATTATTAAAGTTAATTAATAGAGCCTGAGGTTTAAAACTCAAGAGTCTGTAATACTTAGTGCTAAATACTAAGTCCCATATAAAAAAAGGGCTATAATGTTGTGTAATATGTAATTTTTAGACATTCAGCTTACCTTAAAAACAGCTAAAGGCAAAGAACAAACTGTTTTGAGTCTGCAGGACTCCTGCTAAGCAAGGGTTGGGCCTTCATATAATCTCAGATGTTACTGTTGGAACAGTAGTTTACCCCATGTCGCACATTTGTTGGGATCTGTCAGGACAAACCTTTTTGGGTTAAAACAATATTTGAAAATCCTATGGGGGCCTATGGCAGTTTTGGTCGGCTGTGTGAAACAGCAGTTTCTAAATGTGTCCTTAAGAACTACAAATGCCAATGTTTTGGTAAGCACATGTAAGATCAGGCTTAGCAAAGCCTCACATCAACAGACTGAGAGCCTTACGAGCCAGATGACGCGGTGCCAGATGAGCAAAATCAATGGACCACACAGAATTTGTCTACTGAGTTTCTCACAAATCACAAACCAACTGCAATTTCTCAGATTTAGTTTTAGTGTAACGTTTGTCAGCAAGAAAAGGCAAATGTAGGTTTTATGCAGATTTATGTGGAACCACATGAACGTGAATCCTTTTTGACTTGCATTCTTCAGCAAACACGTTTAACGAGGTAACCATTTAACGGCGCAGTTAGTGAAATGGCTGTATATGGCTTTGACTGCGTCTCCGCTGCTGACCCTTACCGAGGAATTTTCCGGAGTGGTGGCTGGGCATAGAGCCACAGAGCGACAGGCCTTCACATACACCGGCCCAGCAGCCACAGGCTCCAGCCTGGTCCTCCAAGAGTCCTGTTGCTCTGGTAACCACATAACAACCTCTGAGCCTGCCAGTGAATATTTACTTTCCTGAAATTTAGCTGAAGGATGCAGATAGATATTTTCATGTAGTGCTAATGAGGCGATAGATTTGAAACTCAAACTCATAAAAACGCATCCAGGTCACATTTGTCTCTAAATGAAAGAAATATATAATATACTTAGACTATATATATATATATATATATATATATATATATTCTGTCAACCTTTTTAGTTTGGGGTGCTCGTATATCAAATTCATTAAACTGAGATTCAAGAGTCTGATTCTGAAGTACGATTTTAGTTTATAATATTTTTATGACGTTTTATAATGTACTGAAGTTATATTTTTAAGCTATTGTGTGGTCCCATGTTATTTTTATTTATTCCGTAATTTCTTTGTGCAAATCCATTATTCTTGATGGTGATTCTCATTTGATTCTTTTTTTTTTTTTTTTTTTACGAAATTACAATATTTTTTATTTAAATCAGCATAAATCAAGGGCCATAACAAATGATATACAATGATGAAAAAATTATTACCATGACGAATAATCAAGTGAACAATAATTTAAAGGGATAGTTCACCCAAAAATGAAAATTTGATGTTTATTTGCTTACCCCCAGGGCATCCAAGATGTAGG
>JAUMHQ010000105.1:22976-36001 GCA_032361165.1 Enteromius paludinosus | reverse complement strand
GCTGTCCTTTAGTATTCATTTACAAACCTGTACACCACACATGGATAATAACTGACCACGAACAGAAAATAGAGCAGCCTTGCAGCATTTTTTATACATTAATGTGGTGTCTTGCTGTTTTTTGAACAATTAAAATTTCGGCTAAGAGTTTGTTGTAACGCAAGCATTATTGAAAATGTACGGAGTAAGAGTAGTTTGTAATAAATTCTGTAAAATCTTATTCCTTCAGTATATCAGTAAAAGAGTGCATATTTCTCTCCTGATTCAGACAATATGACATTTTCACTGCAATATTATGGAGCAAGTACTCATATAAGTGGAAGAAACAGTTGAAAATGTCATAACGATGGATTTGTTTCTTTCAAACATGCAACTTTTTGTTTCATAATTAATGCACTGGAGTGGTGTGGGTTACTAGTGGATTAATGTGCTGTTTTTATCAGCAGTTTGGCCTCTGATTCTGACAGCACCCATTCACTGCAGAGGATCCATTGGAGAGCAAATGATGTAACGCACATTTCTCCAAATCTGTTCCATTGAGGTGATGTTAATGTGAAACCAATCCATCAATTTCTCTCACATATACCATTAAAATGCCAGCAAAACACCTGTGACAATACAATAAAAACCAGAAGGTTAATTGATCAGTCCCCGTAAGGACCAAGTCATGAGCCATCATCCCTGAGCCCTTGAGCCAGCCCGGTCTGCGATTCAGGATTGTTCTTGGTAAGTTTAATGGCACCGCTAGTGGCACAGAAACGACACATTTCACCTTTAAGCTATAATTCATTTGTGCTTGCTGTAGCATACAGTATATTAAATGGAGGAGGTTCTGTGACTCCTGTCCTCAATTCAGCTGCAGTCTGTGATCTTGGAGGTCAACATCATTTCTGGCACTCATGCAGTAAACAGATCACAACCCCTCTGAGACCAGGCCATTGTGTTAACTTGCAGCTGATCAATTCCACCTGTTCTAACAACAACTCCAGCTTTACTTCATTTATGGCAGTAGTATTCCAGCATATGAGCACATACACATCATCCTAATATATAGCAAACAAGCAAACATGCACTTTTGTCAAAAACACACTTTTTTTGGAAAGTACCATTGTAAATGAGAGCATCATGTCCCCTTCAATGAAGGCACATCACCTTTTGACATTTCAGTGTTGACATGCTCAGTGTAATAAATCTGGTGATTTGATTAGTCACGCTGAAATAGTGCAGAATCTTACTTACTTGTTTTACGCCGTAACTTTTTTTTGTATTTAGTTTTTAAACAATCCAAAAACATTCAATTTTAGTTTTAATTCTCAGAAGTCACTCTGTAATGCATATTGCGCACGGTGCTCATGTTGTGCAACAAGAAGGTGGAACAAAGCTGGGTGTCAGTGTATTACATGTTATCATCTCCTCTAAATGCCTGCGGTGCAGCAGACAAGCAGAGGATCCTGTTAAGCTAAATGAGCAGAAGGGAGAATCTGAACTGATTAAAGTCAGAAAACTGTAAGCTCAGCCTCTCTGCTAACTTCACACGGCTCTGCACATTGTTTTGAAATCAGACCTCAAAGAAACAAAGGCTGTTCCCCTGGAAAAGAGTTAACGAGCCAAATGACCTTTATCTGCTATGGTGTGGTGAGCAACCCTCAGAACCATTTATTTAGATCTTACTAGAAGCCTCCAGGCGCCGGGAGAAATGTGTTGTAGAAGTCATCTGTATGCGTTTGTTGCACACACTTTCGTCTCTTTATAATTACAGGAAAAATAAACTACATATTTTTTTTAAAAGGCTCTTAATTGTGTAAATGCATCAGAAAGTTCATATAAATCATTTAATGAATTAGTAATGTTTGCTATTTTCCTTTGTTATCTTTACTCACTTTTTTACTTTGAATTAAAATTGAACACATTAAAAGAAGACATTCATTCAAGACAGTTTCAAATTGTGTATGAATCAGATCGAAACCATGCGTTCTTCAGAAAATTTGACCCTCAATCTTTTTATTGTTATAGTAATACTGCATTTATTGCTCTGAGGAACAGCATATTCTGTTCCCCACCTGCCATACAACTGAGACATTTAGAGCAAACCCAGTTTTAAAACATCTCAGAATGAGCAAATAATCGAGAGAGGCTGATGTATTGGGTCTGGAGCATGTGTTCTCCTGCTGAGAGTTGTGTGATGTAAGCTCCATGTGCAGGCCGTAACAAGAAATTTCACAGGCTGTAGAATGGAGCGCCAATGGCCAGCCTGAGGCGATGAAACGGGAGCCATTGAATCACACCTGCCCTTCAAACACGAGCATCCATGATGGAAGATATCACTTGACGTTCTGTATTCAGATCTTCCTCCCTATCCTTGTTCCTCAGTCCCTCTAGCTCTCTTAACATGCATAATTCAATTAAAAGCTCATTTGTTAACTCAAGGGGTTTTTAGAGAACATATCAAGGGCCTATTTGGGAGTATGAGACTACTTTGTTTTGAGAAGAGAGGCTTTAACAAATGTCACACGCTGGCTGTGTTCCAAAACCTAGTGAGCTACCTACTTAGGCAGCATTTTAAGGCATCAGTGTTCCAAAAGTACTTTTAATTCACTCAAAAACACTAGTGGCACAAACAACTTTTACTCCTTTATACAAAAATCATGATTATGATCATGTGTGTTAAAGTTAATGGAAATGTATGTGAAATTAATGGATAAAGTCCAGCAAATGAGCCAGTACTTTTTTTCTGTTATTTTACACACATTGAAAATTGAAGGTGGTTTACTGTTTACTGTTTACTGTTTAAATACAAAACAGAATAGTAACCTTTTCGACATGACATATACAACAACTAAAAAAAAATGAAATGCTGTCACATTCATGTTCATCTCTTTTTAGACTATCTAGTAACAATAACAACAACAACAAAAAAGATACTTGTTACTTTCCGGTCCTGGCTAAGTTATTGTTTTACCTGTTCTCCCAGCGGCTAGCAAGCATCTATAACCATCAAAACAGGCCAGACTGACCAGCTTTATCAGGCTTGGGTAGCCTACTAGCTAACCACTTTATGTTGGATGGTAGCAATATGCTAATGCTAAATTATTTTGTTATTAATTGTAAGTGAGGGTTGCCGCCTACATGTATTTAGTGCACTCTGGAGGTGGTTCCATTTCAGTTATAATTCTGCCATAAAAAGTATGCATGAATAGACAGCTCTAGGTTTGGACCCAAGCCACTGTTGATATTTAGCTATTAAAAGTCTATGCTAGTCTGCTAGCTGTGCAAAAAAAAAAAAAAAAAATCCCTGGGGATCAATGAAGAGAAAGAATGTGTGAGAGGGAAGGAGTTGCTCTTTTGCAAATGTCTTACCTGCCACTTTTATATATACTTTCATTTTGCTAAGTGCCACTAATTAGTTTCCCTGTGAAAATGTTGTGATTGAAACATATTATCATGTCTTTTGTATTTCACAAGTGGCTGAAGTATTACATTTCACATCCTTCTATATTTAATGCATAGTAATATTTATTGGATGGAAGCACTCACACATGGTTCAAAGCGCAATTTTAAATAAAAACTGATGAGGCTGTGACTGCACACTGTCAAACGAGTGCTTATCATTTCATTAGACAGGTTTGTTCTGAATCAAAGGCCTTTTCTACCTTTTTTTTTTCCTTTATGGGAGAGACTGCGTTTCTTCTCTTTTTGTCTCTTTCTCTCTCATCCTCACTGTCACTCAGAAACATGCCTAAATAAGGAATGTCGTGAAATGATTTATGCACAGAAGTGTAGCTGGGCCACAGTCATGAGAAAGTGGCCTTTCATTATTGTGTTGCTTATTGTGTTACATCTTCATGGATGGTTAATCCTCCTTCTCTTTTAGCTTTCAAAAAAAAAAAAAACCTTGAAATAAAACATTTGCTCAAGCAAGAGTGTAAAAATAGCCTCAAATCTTGAGCATGTGTCAGTGCAGAGGCCTGCTTTTTCAGTAAGTAATTTCACAGGATGTTAGAGGCTCAAATGGAGCTTCCATCAATGCGATTCTGCTCCTTTAAAACCTGCAGGAGTTTTTAGACCCTCAAAAAACTAAACAATACAATAGAAACCAACTGCTTTTACACTCAAAAGCACAGAAAAATGTTCCAGAATATCATGAACATCAGCAATATTTAACATGCACTTAATATTCTCAAGATCACTAATAATATGTGTCCATTTAACCACAAACAAAGAGATTCAGTATGTGTAATTGTCTTAAGGTTTGGTCGTCCATGAGAGGCTGAATTTGTGATTTCTCCCTCTAGTGGAGAGAGTTCAGTCAGGGGAGTAATGATGTTCATTAAGGCTGTGTGTTGTGTGTGTAGTGTTTACTAAGCCCTGGGCTTTTCTCAGCTTTTCTAAACCCTTAAAAGTACAGTTGCATTTGAGCCAAAGAAGGGAAAACAAAGTGCATGCATAATCCACCCCCTTTTATTTACATCTTTTATCTCTCCTCTTGTATACTGCTTTTTTACAACAATAGTGGTGCTTGTTTACTACTATTCACAGTCAATTGCATCATAATTAACAACCATTCTTTATCACAGAGCTCTACACTTAAAAGTTTTGTTTACGAGCATGTGTGTCCCTTAAACTTTTTACAGCAATCACTGAACAATACTAAATAAATAAAAAATAGAAAACTTTATATTTGAAACAGAACAGACATGTTACTGACAAACAAGTTTAATAGTTTCTATTACCCTAAATCTCATTGTTCATTAAAAAAAGGATAATTCAATATCTCGTGGTTATGTGTCAAAATTTTTTATATGCAGTATAATAATAACATATTCCTCACTATTTCAAACTTTAAAGTTCAATAATGTAACACATATTTGCCAGTCTTGAATTGTTGAATCTTGTCTGCATAAGTGGTGGGACTCTTTATGCAGGTTATAATGTTTAGCCAATAGGTGGCAGCACATGGTTTTCGAGTGAATAATTTGATTCGTTTTCTCAATGATTTGCTCAAAAATACTGATTAATTTGGTTACAAAACCGGCAACTGTCTTTATGAGTCTCACTGAATCAACTCAACAGATTTGAGTAAGTCATGGAACTATTCAAGGAATAGTTCAAGGAATAATTCAGGAAAGAAACACCACTACCTATGGGTCGGAGTGGTTCTGATGTAGCGTTCTTTGAAACTTTTTAACGAAAACAGATAAAATTACTGGATGTGTCTAAAATGTTACTTAATATCAACGTCTTGCTTATTGAACTCTTCGTGTACTATATACGTCTTTATTCAGACGCTACCAAAGCTGTCGCCGACACACCTTTTAAACTACAGTAGCAGCCTGCAGATCATGGAACTGACCCTGGATAACATTTTTTACAAAGGTTTAGTCTTGACCATATCTCTACACCTAAACCAAAATTTACCCAAGAGTAAAATCTGATTTAATCATAGACACTGATGTACAGCACCAAACACTGATAATAAGCCTAAACTTTAAAAAAAATATAAACTGGTTCTTCAAATCTGATTGGCTAAACACAATGCTGTTCCAGTGTCAACAAAGATGCTGATGTTGCACTTGGTAAAATCAGGCTTGCGGTCATTGACTTCCAGGATTTTGTAGTCAACAGTCATAATGACTCTTGACTATTCTTCACAATTGTATCATATTCAGATCACGAACATGTTTACCCTGTCTGTATGTGGTTGGGGCCTAATGTACACTTTTGTAACTAAAACTGGTGTTAGGTCATGGATTCAATTCCCACTGAGCTGTCACTAAATGAACTGTTACGGTGTCAGCTCGGTTACCTTTGAAAATATAGATAGATTTCTTAAAGTAATGCACACTATACACTATAATGTACATTTGTTTGTCGCTGTTTTTTTTAAATGATCGTCTGTGGCGCTTCTGCAACGAAGAGTGAACGTGTGCATGTGGTTGCCAGATTGCTTAAAAAAAGCTAAATGTGTTAGTGTAACAGAGAACTGAGCAAAGCTCTGATTTGAACTCTTGATACCTAACCACTGCAAACATCAAGTAGAAGTAGTCTCACGTACTGTAGGTGGATGTTAAAGAACACACATCTCCTGGAAATCCTGTATAATTCAACCAATCCGGTGATGGCTTCAGAAGTCTTGAAGTGTTTCCAGATAAGTTTGCCATATGCATCAGACATTTACCGGTCCATGAGCATGATATCTGAGGCTGAGACTACTGTAGTAGAGGTGTGTAGAGTAGTCTGCATTAACATTTTGTTTCCTTTTTTTGACGAAAATAAACATTTGTATTAGTACATTTGTCTCATTTCTTCAATGAAATTGTATGTAAATATAGTCATATTTATCGTTTATTGAACTAATTTTCGTCCAGTCATAGGATGTCAAATGCTCTCATGGTACTTTGATGTCATACACCCAACGGTCGCTGCCCGGCTGCTTCAAGTCGAATACACCTAATCTTTTCTCAAAACCTTTCGAGAGTAGGGCCACAACTTAACCTCAAAATGTGAACCAAACACTCTTCTTGTTGTGACTTCAGCTGGCAGATGCCTGGAGTCTTCTCCACAACAGAGCAAATAGCATTCCATGTCTCCATGTCCACTGTCGTTTTAGATTTCTCTAACCTAATGTACAATATAAAATTTTCCGCTTTGTGTCTATGTAGCAGTGCTAAGCCCACACTCTGTTCATTGGTTGGACCGGCTATTGTGGAGCCAGAGATAAACTGGGAACTGATTTGCTATATCAGACTTATTACAGATATTGAACGAAAGTCCGAAGTCTGATTTAGTCCAGCTAAAAGTTGGTCGCACCAGTGTGACTAGTGGAAAGACTGTATCTTAAACCCTGAGGAATCCATGCTGTGGAATGACCCACAAGTCAACAGAAAGAGCTGAGTAAAGAGAAGTGTGTGTCTGGCTTAGCTGGCTTATCATCACAAACTAAAGCAGTCAATATTGTGTGCAATACATAAGAGAGGAAGAGTTTATTTTTAAAAAGTACATTCTAAATAAGTGTAAGTATCTTTCTGTGTCCTTACAAGCATAAAGAATAGCACTCCTTGTTTGTTGGTTCATGTTTTTTCGGCAACTGCTGAAATGGTTTTATACTACAAACACATGGCATTCTCTTTCAAATCCAATCATTAAAAAGTCATTAGGAATCCTTTAAAGAGCTGTGATGTACCCTCCGTCTGATGTAGCACACATCTGATGGTCTCCTTTGATGCGCCCGTATGAAACAGAGGCCAAGAGTGGAGAAAAAAAAACAAAAACAAACAGTGTCAGGCTCTAGTTAACAAGACAAATGGAGCAACATGGTTCAGCTCATAACCGGGTTTGACCTATTGGTCCACCCAATAGCTCAATCTCTTACATGGCAAACTGGCATTTGAGATATTTATCAAGACGCTTGTCAAGTAAAAGATCTGCTTGTGAGTTTGGCCTCCACGCTCGGAGGAAAGTTAGACAGCTTTGATCACGGGGCTGTCTGGGCTCGGCTCTGCTGGTGGTGGTGAAAGGCAGGGCTGATTACTTCTTCTCCCTCCCAGACCTTGATCTTGATGTGATGTCGAGAGAAATCACTTCATTCGTCACCGCTCGCTTTTCGTCCTACAGGATGGCCCGGCTCTCCACGTACGGCTCTCGTGGGCTCGTCTTATGACAGGCGGCTCCGTAACAAATGGCCTGCTTATGGTTTTTATTGAACTTTTTGGAAATTAGAGCAAACCATTTGGCTGTCTTGGCTTTATAAATATATGATGCCATTAAAATTATTTCACTCTTGATTGGGCCTAAATGTCCTCTTTTTCTTCTGCCCAACTGATGTTTGCGACTTTAAAAGAGGCTGTTTTTGAATGGAACACAGAGTGGCGGCCCAGTTTATCACTGTCTGAACATTTTAATAGCAATTTCCTTCAACATAATCATATATCCACATAATGGATTATGAAAGTGTCTTTCAGTGCTTGGTGCTCCTGGCTGTCATGATGGATGATCGCTTGTTGAAACAGAGCATTACTCTGCAGAATTGTGATTACATACTAGTCCCAGACGCAGACAGTTTGCTTATATAGAGAAAGTGCCAAAAAAGGCAAGCTCCAGTTATGTTGCAGCTTCTGAGCATCATGCACAGCTTTTTATCAGTCCATCAGGAAATGGAAGAAAAAAAAATACTTCTGAGATAAAAAGAAAACATAACTGTGTATACAATTCACTGGCGTCTTCAAGCAGAAAATGTACACTACTGGCATTAAAACATCAACTACTATCACAAGGGCAGATTACTGATTTATTTTGATTTATTTAATCTGTAATTTTCAGATTACAGAGACTTATTTTTACATGGTTCCTTGCACAGTACATTTTTATGCCTTTTGTGATGTAGTAAACTTGCTTGGTAGGTGTTACAAACGGGAAGTGAGGCGTTGCGAGTTCATGTGCAAACAGTATTTTAATAAAGGCTCAGGGTCAGGATAATAACAGTAGATCGCCAGCAGACACAGTAGTGGAGGCACAAGCAGAGGCAGAGTCGTAAACAAAGCAAAAAGGTCAAAATACCGTTAAACAGGGCCCTTGGGGAGAGACAGAGGGAAAGTCCAGATCCAGGCAGAAATTGCCAACAGATAATCCAACAGAATAGCGAGGTACCAGGAACACGAATGAATTGTAACACGAACAATGAACCGTGACAACATCTAACACTGAGCGGCTTTTATGCCGAGGGATATCCGGGTAGAAGTGAACTGAGCAGTGACAATGATTTCAACATAAAAGTCCGGGTTTGAGCACACAGAAAAGAGTAGATGAGTTCATAATAAAAGTCCAGGAGTGAGAAGCAGAGAAAAACACACAACAAGAGTAATGGGCGCTGGAGTCCAGCTGATGGTTACATAGTCCAGCTGATGGTTACATAGAGATGAGACCAGGCAGAGAATGAATGCGCCCTTCGTGACCAGACAGGAAGTGAATACGCCCTTTGAGACCAGGCAGGGAATGAATGCGCCCTTCGTGACCATACCGATGCTAACATCACCCTCCGAGACTGAGCCGACGGAGAAGACGCCCTCCCAGATCGACTGAAACCTGATTCGGGGACCTCCATGGGCTGTGCAGCCACCAATGAGGCCTCTGAGGATTCTACAGCCGAAACCGACATTTCCAGATGTAGTGCAGCCTCTGGTGGACCCGATGGAGTCTCTGTGCCATACACTGGTTCTGGAGGTTCAGGCCATGGGGCCTCAAAGGTCTCGTGGAGCTCCGGTGAATACAGTGAAACTGGATCACGGACCGGGTCTGGCAGATCCGTCCATGCAGGTTCCGGATCACAGACAGTGTCTGGCGGATCGCGAGGAACAGCGAAGTACCTGGAACACGAATTAATTGTAACACGAACAATGAACCGTGACAACATCTAACACTGAGCGGTTTTTATGCCGGGGTAGAGCTGGGCGATTTAATCGTCGATTAATGCATGCGCATCACATTACTAAAGCCGGTTCTTTGATTAGCGCTAAATCTCAATCAGCTGTTTTTAAGATGCGCTGCAGTTGATACCCAGAGCCGTAGATCACTGACGAGCAACGCAATTTTGCGTTCAAAATCGGAAGCAATTCATTTCCGGCTTTACTAACGTGATGCGCATGCATTAATCGACAATTAAATCGACCAGCCCTATGCCGGGGGATATCCGGGTGGAAGTGAACTGAGCAGTGACAATGATTTCAACATAAAAGTCCGGGTTTGAGCACACAGAAAAGAGTACATGAGTTCATAATAAAAGTCCGGGAGTGAGAAGCAGAGAAAACACACAACAGGAGTAATGGGCGCTGGAGTGCCCTCCAGTGGCCTGAGCCGGCAGGTCCAGCTGATGGTTACATAGCCCAAGGGGCGGCTTCCAGACGGCTTTGGAACCGGCAGTAACGTCCTCCAGGGCAGGGCAGACGGTGTAGACTCCAACTTGGGCGGAGAGACGGGGGAAACCTCCTCCAAGGCAGCGCAGATGAAGGAGAAGCCACTAGACAGCGCCAATGCTCTCCTAAGCCGACCAGACAGTTTGTGTACCGTCCAGAGCCGTGCGGACAGCGGAGAAGTCCACTTGAGTGGAGCAGGCAGCGGAAACGTCCCTCTGGGCGGAGCAGGCGGCGGAGAAGCCCAACAGGGCGGAGCAGGCAGCGGAGACCTCCCTCTGGCCGGTGATGACAGCGGGAACGCCTTCGAGGGCGGATCAGGTGGCGGGAACGCCCACCTGGGCGAAACGGACAGCGAGGCCCTCTTCCCGGGCGGAATTGCAGCAGGGTCCCACTGGTTCTAAAATACTGATATCCAGAGCTCTAAGGGTTGTGAAATACTGATTGAAATTGTGTAGTTTTGCTTGTAGCTTTTGTTAGCAAATAAACTAGAAATCCATGAGCATTACATATTCATCTTTGTTTTATTAGTGATGTCAGTAAAACAATCTGTACGTAATATTGGACATAGAAATCTTGATTTTTAAGCATTACTTTTATACATGCATTATTATTATTTCTGATTTCTAAAAGATATATTCACTGATACTGCAGTGGCTGTTGCTCAGCAGCCTATTATTGGATTTACTCTAAACAATTAAGAAAAAAACTGTTTAGTCAGTTAGCTATATGACATGCTGTTTGCGTAATTGCAAGGTTAAGCTACAGAATAAGCTGCAAAGTGGACCAAACTCAATGCAGATAACTAAAAGTTTGCACTGAATGATTTATTACTTTGCAGGTAACCTGGGAATTTAGTCACTATAATCAGAAAGATACGTATTGGCTTTTACGGGCTATAGGTGAAGATTACCGTTTTACCAGAGGCAATTATGGACAAATCACTCATGTGCCTTTACCTCTCATTTTTGTCTCTATTTTTGAAAGAGGGATGAGCAGATTGGATCTAAATGGACATGAACACAACACAGCCTGAGGCGTTCCTTTCACCTGTTCCTCTGAGCACAGCGTGGTGTCTCCTCCACAGACAGATGAAAAGTGTATTTTGGAAACTGTTTTGCTGACAGTTGTCTGCCTGGCTTCCATAAGTAAATTGCTGTACCTCCAATGGGATGCATGCACCTGCTTGTTAGTGAAGAAGAACAACTGAAACAAACGACTACACTGGATCCGTTTGCACATAGATCTTGTCTTTTGATTGGCATGGAAAAGTTTGCTATGCACCTCAACCTCACCTCCCTGTTCGTTACAGCTGCTTCTGTGGCATCTGTTACAGTGTGATGTGATGACCAAAGCCTAAAGTTATTGAAACACGAGCTAACTTTTTGGATGATGTTGCCAGGGCAACACAAAGGCCTGATCGCATAAGTGACCCTTTGTCTCACCTTGGTGCATTTTTACTGTGTGACATCAACTCAAAACTTCCCTTTTTTTTTTTACATAGTCTTTAAATTTACATCTTTGGAACTCTTTCTCTATAACCCAATGAGTTTTATTGCTCAGCTGCTGCTCTTTCATAGCTCAGGAGAATTAATGCAGTTCTCAGCTCTAGAAACCATTATAATTGTGGGATTTTTAAGGTATTTTAAGAGTATCATTTTGCTTGGCTGCAGTTCAAAGCAGAAACAAATTATTGATGACTCTATAAAACAACGACTTTAAGACCAAGCAGAAACTTCAGCCAGCCAGCAGTGGGGAATGAACTGAATTTGCATTTACATTTATGCATTTAGTCAAAGTTTTTATCCAAAGCGACCTACAATAGAGCAACATAAGCAATTTGGCACGGAGCAATATAATATAACAATATAATAAACAACAATATAATCCACAAGTGATATCCTGATGCAAAATATTTCTTAAACAGGCCTTAAAATATTTTGCTGGTCTTAGCTGGTTAAGACAATCTCAAAGCCTGTTCAGGCTGGTCTTGATTTACAGTAATGTGGCCTCAGCTTGGTGGTATGTGGCAAAATTACCAAAATCACTAACAAATAAATCATTTATATATTTTGCTATGTAACTATTCACCTTTACTTTTCAGCTAGGAAGCTATTACTTAAACCAGCTTCACGCTGGCATAGCCAAGCTAACACTAAAGCAAAATCTCTTTAGGATGGTTTTTGCTCAGCAGTATGAGCTTCATAAACAAAGTTGTTGCATTTTACATTGTGTCTCCTTTTTTTAAATTATTACTATGCCTCTGGTTCTGTTTAATTTCAGTGTACACTTTAAGACTTTTGTTTCTTCTAAAGGTCTTTTGGGAGAAGAAGTTGTTGACATACAGTTATAAGCTACAGTTTAAATGTAACACTTTGCATGGAGAAATGTGAGGTTATACTGGGGTCTTTATCTCAGGAGAAAGCTCATAGAATCAGGAGACTTAAACTCAAGTCAGGAGAAACAATTGAGATATTCCAGAGATCTTGTTTGTGATTTTCTTTTTTCCTACGGGAACTGACAGAGTGTTTTGCATAGTAAAAGGTTCTTCAAAGTACAAAGGGGATTTGTTAGTTAGAAGCCTGCTCTCTCATGGAGAAATAAAGGTGGTGCTCAGACATCTCTTCATTACTCTTCTCCCTGATGCAACATGAAAAAATGTTACATCCATTACACCGGGCTGCCTTTGTGTTTATTGTAATAGCAGCTGAATTGCAGTGGAGTGGAGCTTTATGGTGATATAAATTAACTTGCTCTATTCTCACTAGCTTTTGTATCCCTCCTACAATACTTCTCTGTCCTTAGCAGAGAAGGTGATATTTATTTTAGTAGACTTATTTCACTTCTCCTCTTAGTGCTTTATGGTTGCTGCGTACAAGTAAACCTAATAATGATTCCGAGTGTAATAGCCAAAATTCATCATCAAGCCAGAGTGATGGAGAAGGCTACACATAGATCACCTTAACTTTGTGTGAGAGACAGAGAGAGAGAGAGAGAGACAGAGTAAGAGGATGCAGTTCATTCGGCTTACAGTAGCACAACACTGCAGACAGATCTATCTATCTATCTATCTATCTATCTATCTATCTATCTATCTATCTATCTATCTATCTATCTATCTAT
>JAUMHQ010000105.1:6726-22876 GCA_032361165.1 Enteromius paludinosus | reverse complement strand
AAATTAAATAAACAATTCATAAGATTCAGAATGACTTTCCAACATACAGTAACATGCACAAATCTGAACATGCTGCAGTTTTAATGTGTGGTACATTATTAACCCATCTCCTTAAAGGCCTCTACGTCATGCATATATTATCCTAATCGATGCCCTGTCTTTAAAAACATGGCTGTAAGGAAGTCCTCTCCTCTCAGCTAATAAGGCCACTACTTAAAGTGAAGGATACAGAATGTTTGCCGGGGAAAATTTTCAAAACGAGCCGCAGAAAGGCTGTTTGAGTTTTTAAAAAGAGCCAAAGTGGGGCATTCATAGCCAGGCCAGTGTGTGTGTGTATGTGTGTGTGTTAGACATACAATATTAGAGAGTACATTATATGAGCCTCTGGTTAGTCAGAGAGTTATCAGTAGCCCATTAACCACAGGATCCTGTGAGAAGGAGAGAGAGAGAGTGGAGGAAAGCTACTGGTTTGTCTGAGGTAGAGGACAGAAACAGCCCATTAGTCAGCTTTAGAAGATGGAGCCTGCTCTGATCACTTCTCCTCAAGGTTATTTTGCTCCTTGTGGACAGAGATGAGAGAGAGTGAGCGTACGAGAGTGAATGAGAGAGAGAGAGATAGAAAGAGAGAGGGACGAAGAGGAGGAGGGAGACATTTTGCTGCGCCGCACTGGACAGTCACTCAAGCTGCATCAGAGAGGCTGAGAGTGCAGATGCTCAGGATAACTCTGTGTTATAGCTGCAGTGTTTTGGGCTAAAAACACAAAGCTGTTTGGGGATCTGCCTGTGCATGTGATGTGTTCTAAAAGGAATTCTGAAAAGGATACAGTAGATCAGCCAAAATAACAAATCTCTCATCATGCACTCATCCTCATGTCATTCCAAACTCTTATGAGTTTATTTCTTCTCCAGAATGCAAAAGAAGAAATGTTTAAAAATTCCCAAAACTACCACAAAAGTAAACTGTACGCTATATTCCAGGTCTCCTGAAGACATAACAAATGGATGACAAACTGATATTTTACAAAAGCTCTCCTTGAGAGTTGAGAGTTTTGAGAAGTAGCAAGGTTGTGATTCATGAACAAATTGTTCTTTAATGAATTAGTTGAATGTCTGAATGATTCAACTTACATTCCACTCTCACAAAGGCTTGACAATGTTTGGATTATAGAATATCTGGCCCTAAGAATCAGTCTTAAGTGTCAGTTTGGTGAAAATTAGATTTGTACAATTTTTGAAAGCAGACTAAATAAGATTTGCATTGATGTATGGTTTGTTAGGATAGGACAAATTTAGAATGAGAATTTACAAAAGACTTGGAATATTAATACTTTTCAAATAAATGATGACGGTGGTTGTATCTGCCTTCTATATCCTGTGTTTTATTGACAGATGGTAGGTTTAGGGGCAGGGCTACATGCTCATAAATGTGTAAATAATATGTTTACATTGAATATCACATCCCAGATATATGCAATAATGCCAATGTTTTTACCCAAAATATATTTTAGTTATGACAATAAAATTATTGTGTCGGCATATTGACATTAAGGGTTTTGTATTTAAAACAGCTGAGGACCCTTCGCGTTGAAAAGTGACTAAAAAAGGGCATCTTGCTCATCAAAAACTAACGCAAAAGGGTCTTGACCAAGCGTCAAAATGACTTGGGAGTGAGATTGTGTTGGTTTGCAGGATATTTTGCTAAATAGAAAGTACAACTATTTTAAAGTCTTACCTATCAGTCACTTTCGATCAAATTAATGCATCCTGAATTTTTTCAAGTCTTGCTAGGGGTTAATAGGGAGTATTAATCAAACAACAATACCTAGCCTGGATCCTGTTAATAAATCATCTAGAATCAAACATTAGCACAAGCCCAGGTCTAAAAAAAGAAACTGTAGAGCTCGTTGGAAATTACAGACCTACATCTCAGTCAAACTCTGACAGCACTGAATCAGTATCCCAGTAATTTATCACCTCTAATATAACCAGACATCTGAATGCGGCACATAATTAATAGAAAATTTCTACCACAGTCTTGAGTTGTAACATGCAAAACACAAATTACGGTTTATCTATCTTCTTGAAACTTAAAATAGATTTGTATGAATATGTCATACTGATAAATGGATATGCACTTTTAAGAAAGTCCGTAAAAATAGGGCACAATGTACTGTATAATCTTCCGTGTTGAGTTTTATTCGTAGTCTTGAATTAGTCACTGCTTTGTATGTTTCAAGATTACAGGAAATGTCCATAAATGTAAGGCATATCCTGACACTGTTCTGCTGTGCAAAATGATATAATCTAAAACTACTTGAAGCATTTTATTTCCAGCTCTAACATGCCGTTTTTATGATCTCATCTTAAGAGACTATAGAATATTCACACTTTTGAAAATCCATGTGTCTCACCACAGAACTGTTTAAGTGAACTACAAAAAGCTTGAATATTTTAAAGGCCAGTATAGCAGTAACTTATACACCGGTGATAAATGAATTATAATGTTTAAACAAAGCATTTATTGAGGTATGAGAGTCTAGACTGTGAATATTATCTCTCTGCCTTATTGAATTAAGCAAATTTTATCTTTCTGTTTCAAAAGCTGCATTAAATACTGCGCCAGCTTCACAAAAAGTGTTGCCAGCTTGGGTGGGAAAATTTTGATCAGTGCTGTGATACGAAAGAATACAGAAAGGAGGTTTATTTCAAGACAAAATCACAGGTTATTTTCCTGTTTAGCACAAAATCCATGCATTATTCTCCTAAACATGCCAGTTGAGAGACTGTTGATTAGCTCATATATCTGTGATTGGTTTGCTAGGTTTGTAAGATTTACAAGAGAGGTTTACAAGCGAATGGACTACTGATGTGTACTCGGGTCAATATGTTTGAACTGTAAATTGTGGCTCTTTGGGCTTTCCAGATTGTGGCTCTGAATGAGATACGGCAGTGGGAGAGTTGTCGCAGCACTGTGCTAAGGTGGAGGGCCTCTAAGTGGCCAGTCCTTCCAGCTGGGTCCAGCTTTTCTTCTCTTTCAACTGCTTCCCAATGGCAGATGGACCCACGGCAGAAAAAAATCAAGCCCTGTGCACAGAGAAAGAAGCCCTTTGATATAACTCCAGTGTGTGCTGCAGGCACTCGGGGTGCGAAGCCCTGTATTCTCACTTCCTATATCCTTATCCGTATCCTTCTGTGACATTTTTTTCCGTTCCTAGTTCCAGTTCAAAAATTATGCCCGACTGGTGGAGAAAGTCTCCACTGTCTATTGAAAGTCTCACAATGTGCACAGAAGAAGGGACCCCGTTACAGCATGTGCAGAAAAAAAAAAAAAAAAGACTCCCGTGCACACACACCTTGGAACTGTAGGCCAAGATTTGTCTGCTCTGAGTGAGGGTGATAATTGAAAGGCCATCGGCCCTGCACTGAGAAAGAAAGAGATGGGGGAAAACGATGAGTACAGGGAATCGCATGGAGATAGACTGCCATGGAAGAGAGGAGGCCCAGATATTTGGTTCCCATCAGGCCCTGGGGCAGCTGGTTGTCACGACCACCAGACTCGGAGGCCATCGGGGCAGCTCCATCAGAGAGACAGCTCTGAAATCACACACGACAGAGGTGAATGAAGCTGTTTTTCCCTCTTAATTTCATTTAATTTGCCATAACAGTTCCCCTCATCTCACATTATATTACAAGGGTGAGCGAGGGTGAGAGAGAGAGAAAATGAGAGCAGACGATGGCCCACAATGCACCAGCACCACCAAGTGGCTCCAAGAATATAATCGGATGAAAACAAAAACAAAACAATCCTGCATCCTGATTTAAAAGAGCTGTAATACATCTTTTAGGGCTTGTTTACTGTTTAAACACTGAAAATTATAAAGCAACTTTGGATTATTCGGAATTAAACACTCACAACTGTAAAATTATGATGTGTCAGGAAAACAAATAATACTACAATTTGTAGTTTTGTAGACAAATGTAAACTGTGCATGATATACTTTTTTTGTCAAACCTTTACATTGTATGTACATTGTGTAGTTCATTATTTTACTTATTATTATTATTATTATTTGAAGTTGAAGTGGATACTATATAAAGTAGGAAGAATTACACTTTTACACTGAATACACTAAAACAAAATGTTGCAGAAATGATTTTTACTCAGAAATTGCTAGAAATAGCAAGACACTGGATTAAAATTTCAAACATTCGAAAGTTTAAATACTGAAATAGTACAAACGTCATACTTTTTACATCTGATTTAACTTTCAAAGATATTCAGAGATAAAACTACCATCATTCAGGTTGATTCAGTCATATTCCTTCTTAAACCAAGTGATGTTACTGTATTATTTAAACTTTTTACAGTGAAATGCATTAGAAAGGCATAAAAACGAAAGTCTACCCACTGGTTAAGTGTTTTTGTCAGAGCGCTGGAGTTTTCTGCCTCTCTCTTTGCCTGGTCTTTGATTTCAAACCTGTTTCCACATTCACTCTCTGATCCTGATCAGAAATTTGCTTTGCTCCAATGTAACTGAACTTCATGTTGCCCTTTCCCTGCTGACGTGACCTTTTATCTCACACCTCCTATTGTTACTTGATTGCCAAAATGTGCAAAAAGAGAGATTCAGATTCCCTTTCATTTTACTTCCGGCTGTGAAGCAAATCACTCGACTCGGTGGGTTATTTCGATGATAAGAGTTTAAGAATGTAGGGGTCTCTATGCGTGTGCTTAGAGGGATCGTTCAACTTAGTTTGTTCTCGGAACAAAACTGAAAACTCTGACACTTTCACTGCTGTAGTCTGTGATTAAGTGCAGATAGTGGACTTCACCCATTGAGCTGCCGGATCTTTTATGTTCTCAGAGTGCTAATCTTCAATACCGGACATGGGAGATCTTTTATAACATGGTTTGCACACATTCAGCTATGGATTACATAACCTGTTACATTTATTAGAAAGATGTGAGAGGACAAAGTGTTCATAGCTAAGCCTATTAAAAAAAAACAAAAAACAACCAATTCTGTCTTTCGGTCTATCTATACTGTAAAAGAGGTTCTTACATTCAGTAAATCATGTTCAAAAATAACAAAATATTTACCTGATTCTGTAATGAACTTATCATTATGAAGTACCAACAGCTTTTCAGAACGTTTAGCAAATCAAGGAATGCATCTCTGTGCAGATTTGTCAAAAGTCAAAGAATCAACAAGAAAAGCAAGTGTTTTTAAATAGGCTTATAGGTTTCTCATTGCATGCCTTTTGCCTCTGTTATTTACATTTTAGTTGTTGATTTAGCCTATTTCTTAATCTATACATACTGTTTAGCTAATATACTCTTTACAATAGTTTTTTAATTGTTTACAAGTTTTTACAAGTTACATGTGCTTACCATAGTTGTAACAATAAATTATGCATAATTATATGCAACTAACTAACCTTAAAGAAAACCCTCATCCTAAACATATCAATGTATTGCTCGTTGTTAGATAATGCATTAACTACTATTATCTAAATAAAGTTTTACCGGTAACACTTAATGTGTCGTTTGTTAACACGTGTTAACTAACGTGAACAAACAAAGAGTAATGCATTTATTACAGTACTTTGTTAACATCAGTTGACAAAAAAATACAATCATTCATTGTTAGGTCATGTTGGTTCACAGTGCATTAACTAATGTTAAGAAACACAACTTGTGACTTTAATAACGCATTAATAAATTCTGAAATTAGCCTTTTCTAAGATTAGTAAATGTTATATTGTTCATTCTAATTTCATGTTAACTAATCGTGTTTACTGATTTTAACTAATGAACCTTACTGTAAAATGCTACCGTTTTATATATATAGCTAATGATATTTTAATATACCTCTAGATTCACTTAAATGAAAAAGCTCTTGCTATATAGTTTACATTTGTCAAGCATAGTTTTACAGGTATGTTTTTTCTCCTTGTGACTGCTTTGAGAGGTTTTGTTCTGCTATCTGGATGGACTGTTCTAATTCGAGAAAATGGAAAAGTTCCCATGATTCCCTGGGTAAGTGAATTGAGAGCCCCAGTAACCTGGAAGAGACCCAAGCAGGTGAACTGTCAACTCATCCAGAGGGGGAAGATTAAACTACTTCAGGAACTCAGGTTCCTTAAAGCACAAGTCCTGCTAAAAAGTAGGCCAAGAGCTTTTTTGCAGCACAAAACCCTTTCCCTGACCCCCTTTTTCACCATGCGTCCATTCCCCCTCAGGGCCGTCAGTGCATACAGGCCTGATCTTGTGGCACAACTCAATTACATTACCTTAAGTAAACACCCTCAGTCAAACGCCCCGCCCTCCTCTGTTAACTCACGGCCTCTCGGGCGCCCTGTCTGCGCTGATGTGCACAGGGGTGAATTAACATTTGCTCGCACCATCTGCAAATGGCAGGCCGTGTCTGCAATGGGAAATGAAAATGCGGCAAGCGGCGGACTCCGTGAGATGAAATATTTGAGCAACTTCGATTAGCAATTCCATTCAGGTTGAGGTAGCATTTGCTCCAGGGAGAACGTGTGAGATTGAAAGCATTCTTTCTTTGCTAGAGCTCCACATTTTGCAACCACGTGACTGGATTGTGCCTCCGCCAGGTCGATGGACGCTCTCTACTGTGGCATATCTATTATATTATTTTTTTCAGATAGTTAAAGTGCTGGAATTTAAAGGAATAGTCCACAATATTGTTCTAAATCCATTGTTTGTTTGTTATTTTGTTTGTTTTATCTGAATCACAAAAGGATTAGTTCTGTTCAGTGTTTATTTATCCCTGTAAAAATTTTTTTGACATTTTTGCAGATTTATTAAAAAAATAATAATAATAATAAAAAATGAAATATCACATGGTCCTAAGTATTCAGACCATTTGCTGTGACACTCATATATTTTACTCAGGTGCTATCGAGTTTGCTAAAATCACCTAAAGGACTGAGAAAAATAAGATTAGATGGTGAGAAATAAGATTCTCTGGTCTGATGAGACCAAGATAGAACTTTCTTGCCTTAATTCTAAGCAGGATGTGTGGAGAAAACCAGGCACTGCCCATCACCTGTCCAATACAGTCCCAACAGTGAAGCATGGTGGTGGCAGCATCATGCTGCTTGGACCGGACGACTGGCTGCAATCGAGGCTGCAATCGAGGGAAAGTGCAAGGATATCCTGGACCAAAACCTTCTCCAGAGTGCTCAGGACCTCAGACTGGGCCGAAGGTTTACCTTCCAACAAGACAATGACCCTTGTGTACACCTTGTGTAAAAAATAAAATGAACTTAAATGATTTTAGCAAATGGCTGCAATATAACAAAGAGTGAAAATATGAAGGGTGACAGTTTACTGGCTGTTGTCATCCTCCCCAATGACCTCTTCTGGGCCTCTGAAGCATTACCATACCAACAAATCACACAAAATGTCATAACGCTTACAATAAAAGCCCCATAATACATCATCAACATTCTGCTATTGACAAGGACTGAAAAGGATGACTTAAGGCCCGGACATATGCACAGTGCAGTTATTTTTCTTTTCTTTGCATAGGTGTACAAAAAGTCCAAAATACATTTGCATTTGTACAATAATTGCTTAATAGTAGGCAGCTTGATACTAATGGACATGAAATATATGTCCGTTTCATTACAACTTCAGTTTCTTCTATAAAGCAGCTCTCGAGTGCATTAATGATTTCACTTGCTGACAGCAGATCACGATGGACCGAACATTATTAACCGGAGAAGATTTCCAAATCAAAGAGGACGGATCCCAAAGCCACACCCTCCACAGCCATCATCACTACAGGAAAGATTTTTCCCATAAAGTTTGCTTTGGCAAGCTTGCAAAATGCAAAACAATAAAAGTACAACTAAATGATTGATAATTTAAATTCTCAAGTGCTAAGAAAACACAACATAAACTGTCTATACCACTTAAGCGCTATATTACAAGTGCACTACATTACTTATTTGTCTTTGATATCTTTGCAAATCTGAGCAGACATTGTTGCGATCTAAATCTCTAAAAACAGAGATAATTGGGCTGTTTTCTCAAGAGAAAAATCTAAAGGGTAGAAACGTCTTCATTTGTTTTCCACCCATCCCTTTGCTGTCTAGGAGAAACAATTGAGACATTTAAGAGATTCTGTGTGTAATCTCTCTTTCCAATAGGTACCTGAAAAACATTTACCAATTAATCTCTTAAAAGCAGACCAGTGACATTTGAAGTTTTTATTAAATTTAATTTAACTTAACACTTAATTGCACAATAATATAGTGAAGGTGCAATTCACTGTATGAGAGCCAATAGTTATGAATAAATAACTTCTAAATGACCACAATGGGACGAACTTATTGTGGCAAATTAAAAATATAAATTAAGCAAGGTAAATGCCGTCCTGGTCCCTAACGTCGAATATAAGCCCGAAGCACCATAAGTTTCTCCATTTTAGTGCTGAGCCAAGAGGTCATTAATGGCAGAATAAAGTAGGCACTCCGGATTCTTCCGTTTGATTGCTTAAGTGCATGCGGTGATAGGAACTACCCTCTTGCTCTTCAGCTTCATGATTTCTTCTCTGACCTGAACTTTCATGCTCATAGTCTGCCCTCAGCTGTAGGAAAAAGACATCCTCGATGTTTAAAGGTTATCCTCAGAAAAAAAAAAAAAGCATATTATCAAGTAGAGATGGGCGGTACAGCTAAAAAATGTATTTCAATACTTTTCAGCCTTTTGGAGATATTCACAATCTCAATATTTTGTATTCACACAGAAATGGCTCAGGGTTTTCCAGAGAATCTGAAAAAATAAAGCTTTAACCAAACCAGCATTGGTGCCAAGTAGATGAATAATGCTTAATGTAAAAACATTAACACAAATCAAATCTAGTTTAAAATAATGAAGGCATGTTGATCCCACTAAATATAACAAAAATATATATATTTTTTTTTTCATATATATAACCTTGGACCACAAATCCAGGCATAAAGGTCTTTTTTTTTTTTTTTATAATGATTTATACATACATGAATAAACAAACTTTGGTTTGTCAAGATAGGATAATATTTAGCCCAACTAATTGAAAATCTAGACCCTTAATCACCTTAAATCACCTTTAAAGTTGTCCAAATGAAGTTCTTTGGAATGCATATTACCAATCAAAAATTCAGTTTTGATGTTCATGATAGTGAATTTACAAAATATCTTCATGGAACATGATATTTACTTAATTAAATGTTTATCTTTGGCATGAAAGAAAAAATAGAAAAACAAATATACATGTGCAACTTCTAACTGGTTTTGTGGTCCAGGGTCACATATTCACCAATAAACCGCACAACTTTAGACATCATTCATGTCCAAATGGTGCAGGTCAAGTTATGTTCAAATTCTTACACATGAGCAATAGCTAGCTTTAGCACCACTAACTATCCTTTGCTGATTGATGATGATCAAACAGCGCTTGTTAATAACAGAAGGTGAACAAAACTGCACATCATCACAGTTTTACATGCGCAGCACAGTCCCACCTATAGTATCTGCATTTCAGCGTTTCCCTTTGGACTCCCTCCAACCCAGAGTCTTGTTCTCTCAGGGGAGACTGTTGCTTTTCCCCAAAGATTACTCTGTTGGTAAAAGCCTGGTGGCAGCATTTTGTTCCTGCCATCCATTAGATGAGCTTTCTCTCAAGAGGAAAACAGCACAGTATTTGGGGGGAGAGGCGATCTAAAGTTATAATAAGTAACTTTTATTGATTTTAGGTATACAAAATACAATCAAGCTTGGCCCCACACAAAGCCCAGACATTCAAGGGAGTTTGTATATTAACATAAATGCACTGCAAACAGCATCAATAGAGCAGACATAAAAAAAAAAAATACATTATTACAGATTCTATGACACCAGCGTCTGGTACCTGTTGATACCTAATCAAAACTTTAGGCAACAAATGTACAGCCTTGGGCACTTGAAGAAGTAAGACTAAAGTCGTCAATAATTCATGATTAATAATGATTAAGATTTCTTTTTAATTTGGAAAATACTGTGTTTCTGTAGCTACCAGCAGTTACATTTTTATTAATAAGGTTAAATTAGCATGCATTTGTTTGTTAGTCTTTGCTCATGCTATTTATGTATAGATTTTGTCTTCTCCCAGACCTGGTCTTCCAAACTTACAGCATATGAAAATTTGAAATCTTCAAAATATTATTTCTTTTTAAAATCTATGAAAATATAAACATTTCAATAATTCAAGTATGGCTCAATATATAATAAAGTAGCTCAAATATGCGCCAAGGTCAAAAAATGCATTAAAATAAATATATATTGTGAATGTAGTGTAAGCTTTGCTTTGAATAAATGCGTCTACCAAATGCATTAATGTAAAATAATCATAAAGCTAATACACTTAAAGTTAATATACTCGGTTACCAAGGAAACAACAGCATCAGTGAAGGGCATGCTTGAGAGGAAATGATGTGATGTGCGGAGAAATCAGCAGATTAAGGTAAATATCATAGGAATGACAGTGTGACAAGTGTGTATTGTATATTTACAAACTGTTTCAGAGGATAGGAAATGCAAGCACTGAGCTCAGTGTAAATGTGCATAATATATTCAAAAATAGAGGTTTTAAAAAAGCCACATGACTTTTAACCATATTGTTCTTTTGAAACATACGTTTTCAGTAAAATTGTAAATGACTAGCTAATCAGTCATATGAATCTGACTTATAGATAAATTACAGAATGAAATCAGAGCCTTTGAATGTTTTAATAAAAGTTTTTTAAATAGTCATATTAAATGCATTATATACATCAGTACTAGATTTTGTGGTTTACATTAAACTGCGTTAAATGTTGAGCTATGCTGAATATCAACAGATTATTCTTTCGGTCAGATAGCAAAATTTCCAAAATGCTACTGGATTATAAGTAAACGATTCAGTACATGTATGCCGTGCTATACAGTAATAGCATCAGATAAAGAAATAGAAAATAACCAGATAACTGAAAGGCTTTAAAGAGACAGTATGTGTCCATTGTGTCCGCATATGCCCTTGTAAGTTTGACATATTGTAATCCAGTGTACATCAAGCTTTAATCAAAGCCTTCATGCAGAGGTTCACAAACTCTGATGTTGCGAAGCATAAATTCCCATTTCAGCTCTCTCTTCTTCCTGCTGAATTCATTTCGAGCCTTTACCACTGCATAATTCATTGTAAAATGCATTCTTTATTAACCTGCTATATGGTACACCTTCAGGCCAAGGATGAAAGTCTCCCCGAAGCTTTGCCTTGGTAAAGCTGGATGCCCCATGGAGAAGATCTAGGCAGTATAGATGGGGTTGTTTAAATAAGGTCTGGATCATGATTGTTTGACAGATGATGTGCAGTTGTTGCAGTGGTGAGATTTAAAGGAATAGTTCACTTGAAAATGAAAAGTTCTGTGTTTATAACTCACCCTTGTGTTGATTTAAACTTGTATGCGGTATTATTTTTTTATTGTCGCTCTGGACAGCAACTAAATGGCTTAATTTTGTGACCATTTCTTTTCCATTGCCCATTATGTAGCTTATGAGAAACATGGCAATCACTCCAAAAGGAAGCAGTGCTACATGTTAGCCCAGAGCAGTTGCATTTTAATTCTCATAATATAAAAAAATTATGTTTTAACTCCTTACGGATGTTACCGTTGTTAATATCATTTAATTTACTGTGCATTCTAACTCGGTGCACGTTTTATGGTCAAATGTACATTTTCATGAGATAAAATATGTAATGTTTATTAGCAACTGCACTTATTGGTGAAATATATCAACCCTTTTGTGAAAAATAAGGGCATAATTATGTATTTCAGTACTAAATCAAGTTACTGTTAATATAATATAAGGCACTAAAATTCAACTTCATGTAAATGTAAATTGCTTTTGAACATTTGAATCAAATCGAAATATACATAATATATATAAAATACCGAACAGTGTAAATGACATTGAAGTACATCTAGTTTACCATAAATGCTTGTCAGTATGTTCTGCAGAATATTTTAACCGTATTTCAAAGACAGTGCGTATTAAATAGTACCAACACAGTCTCATGACCAGTTGGCAAATTCATGCTAATTCATACAAATTCGTACGACCTCACTCGTATGATTTTGTACGATTTGTCTAAACCCCAATGATGGGTAGGTTTAGGGGCGGGGTTAGGTGTAGGTCATTCATATAACTTGCAACTTGCAAAATACATTCAATTTAGCAAAAAGTGAGGTCGTACTAATTAGTACGAATTACCCACCTTATAAAATATTTACGAATTGATGTGAGACTGGGCTGATAGTACAACAAATAAATAAAATAAAAGAATTCGATCTGCAAAAATGGTCTTCGGCGTGTATGCAATGCTATATGTAGGATTAGGGTTGTGGGGTAGTTAGGTATATCATACGTACGCGAAAACTGCATATCATATTGATGCCAACAAATTTCGTATCATATACACGAAAACTGCTTATTATATACTGCGTATCACTACCAGTTTTCATTTTTATAAACTTGTTGTCATCGCTTCCCTGCGAAATGTATTAATAAAACACCCTTGACACTAGATCGCTACATTGTATTCCTTAGCAAATAATTGTTAGTACACACACAACTGTCATTTCTCTCTTTTTCTCTCTCGATTGATCGACCGTGGAAATGTGCTTAGTGTCGGGTGGTTCTTTGCCTCCACGTAGTGCAAGTCCTTTAATGCATGGCAAACCATCCTTACAAAATTTGCACTACTGTTCTTTTATAATCTATTATTTCCATTCCAAGTACTTTTTAAATTATTATTATTTATAGTTTCTCTCCCTACTTTATTTTGTGTTTTTTATAGACCCCAAGATTGTGCTACCATGTCAGTCTGAGAAAAAGATGATTATTGAATATCGACTTCTTTCTCATCTGTTTCTCACACAAGTCTATCATACGGATTTAGAAGACCTGGAATATCACACACAACTTGTTTCAGAGTTGATATGAGTTCACCATGAACTGACGCTGTATGTATACAAAAGGGTAGGTAAATCATTTCATATTCTAATCCACTGTCTTTGTTTTTTTTATATTTTTTCATACCAGCTAAAACGCAGAGTTAATGTTCCTCTGATCCCGTTCTCTAAACAACGGAGGGCATGTTGTGTGTGGAGCCCACCAGGGCTTGTTTGGTGTTGTGCACTCCGCTCGCAGTTGGAGTACGAGCCATCTGACTCACTCGTTAAGATGTGTAACTACACTGATGGGGCCTCTCTCTGCTCCTTTTGTTTCTCTGTATTCTGTCTGTCATTCACTGCCTTGTTATTGAATTTAAAACGAGTAAAAAAAGAGAGGAGAAGAAGAAAAAAATAAAACTGGGGGGAAATACTTTGGAGTATCCCACGGAGAATACAGCCTCATTTCTGACGGTGTCCTAGAAACATAAATCTCATTATAATTTGGAACATCAAGACAATCTACTGCGGAGTAACACAAAATCATGATTAAAGATAAAAAGATTTAAAAATAAACGCATTGGAAAATCCAAACAACTTCAATCTATACATATGCATAGAAGAACAAGATTTGGTTACTGCTTACGGAGGCTGCTTGAGAAGGAGGGGTTGGGGGTCTAGTTTCGATCTTTGAAAACTTTGCAAAAATAACTTGTAATGTTGTTTTGCTGTCACAGATTTGGACCCAAGTAAGGCTTCCTGTTTTTCTGCTGCTTCATTAAAATATCTGCATTGGCTTTCTGTGCATCGTGCCAAAGCACGCTCAATGAAAACACAGCTAACACAATTTCCAACACTCATTACTTTCTTTCTTGAATTAGCTGGTGTGAAATAGAAATTTTGCAGCAAAACATGTTTTGTAATATAACCCATTGCATTGTTCCTATTTTTCACCGCTTTGTTGCTTATTGAACGGCTTGATGTTCAAAAATGTTCTCGGTAGAAGACACAAAGCTCATTTATGAGTCTGGAGTGCTGAACAGAGATTTCCTTCTACGTAAATGTTCCCCATAACATTTTCTGGCTTAATGCAATAGTTCACCACAAATAAAAACTCTTTGATCATTTACCGTCACATTGTTTTAAACCCCTTGGCTTTCTTGTTTCATAACACACGCAAAGTTGAAAGGAGGACGGGGTCTGTTCCTCTTTAGGTGACTTAGTATATGCTCTCCTAAACATAAATGTTCAATAAAGGGATTTTAACTGCAATGCCCCAGAAGAACACTTCTGGGTTCCCCAAAGAAACTTTCATTGACCGATTGTGTGATTAACATTTTAATAATCTACAAACCTTTTTATTATAGATAACTTCTGTGCAGTTAAAAGGTTCCATGGATGTTAAAGGTTCTCCTCTCAATGAAGTCGTATAATCAACTGTCAGGATTCTGCAGAGGCATGAGGCGTAGACGGAGCATAGACGTTTTAAAATTCACTTTAATATAACTGAAGGAAACATAGAGCGCTACAGACATCCACTGAACCTTGACAAACGACAACCAAAGCAAGAACTCAGACCCTATAAATACACAGACATAGACGAGACACAACTGGACACTAATTAATACAATGAACTAAACTTAGGACCAAATAAGGAAACACAGGAAATCATGAAATGAAACCAAAACTAAAGACACAAACACAGACATGGGCGTGACATCAACCCAGTCTCATGGCAATTCGTACATATTTTACAAGGTGGCATATTCGTACAAATACATACAACTTCACTTGTACAAATTCATGTGAAATCGTACGTATTTTACAGGTTGCCAATTCGTATGAATTTGTACGAATGTCCTACATCTAAACCTACCCGTCACTGGGGTTCAGACAAATCGTAGGAATTCGTCTAAACTCGTAAATTTGTATGTATTTTGCCACAATTTTGCCACCTCGTACGAATACGTACAAATTGGCCGCGAGACTGTGTTGGTATAATCTGTTATGAAACTTTTAATAGTGTTGGACAGCTCCAATTTCCATTCTTTTTCATGTAATGGAAAAGAGCTCAAATATTTTTTTCTAAATCTTTCATGTTCCACAGAAGAAAGTAAGTCATACTTGTGAGAAACAAAAACATAAGGCGGAGTACAGAACTTGATGACAGAATTTGTTCCTTTATAATTTCAAAATGAAGTTTTATCTTCACTAACCTGTACTAACACCTTTCCATTTATCTTTTTGTTTCCTCATTCTATTAGAAGGCGCCAAGCTTTAAGTTATCTCGTGAACCACATAAACACACAAATGTGACTCTCGCCGTCTCTCAGCTACAAACACCACAGAGGTCTCCTCATCCTGATAGGAACACTACTATTCCGTTATCTCTGAAGCCTGAATTCACGTCTATTGTTTGTTGTTTTTTTGCGTCTTTGTTGTGGGTTTTATCATAAGGAAACAGAGCGCAGCTGGGTCTATGAGAGTGGCAGAATCCACTGCTCACCGCTGTCCTCTTACATTCTGTTTATCTGGCTAAAACCACTAGAGTATAAATTACTCTTTGCTAACCCGAGCTACTCGATAAAATATGCTCCCCTCTGAAAACTCCTCACAATCTACTATTGAGAATCTTGAGGGTTAGGCTCTATCTACAGGTCTGCTGTATTGAAATCAGTGGCAAGCTTTTCAGTATAAGTGTGAGAGTGAGAAATAAAGCTTATATTACATAGCTAGGACGAAGGGATAAAATATCGCAGTGTATAGAAATTGACCCTAAAAAAGAAAGTGTCTTAACTAGTTTCCAAACCTGTATATTATGAAGGAATTTAGAAAATGAATATGAAAATCGAACTGACACATAATCAGTGGATGAATCATTTCAAAATTTTTAAGTCAGTTCTAAATGATTCACAGAATGCTTCATTCACAAAACAGACTGATTCATTTAGGAATTCTCAATTCACTGAAGACTATCAGTGAAAAACAATTCAAATGTGAGTCCATTACTTTCAAAAATTTACATATCATACACTCTCAGAAACCAAGGTACAAAAGCTGTCCCTGGGGCTGTACCTTTTCAAAAGATACACTTGTGCAGTGGCGGTTCTAGACAAATTTTACTAGGGGGGCCAAGAAGGGGCCAGTGTTTAACCAGAGGGGCACATTA
>JAUMHQ010000095.1:43565-59712 GCA_032361165.1 Enteromius paludinosus | reverse complement strand
AATTGCACACCTCAGAACGTTCGTCAGCCAATCAGATTCAAGCATTCAACGGCCCCGTAGTATAAATATATATATATTACATATAATTATTTATGAGATGCTGTAACACATTATAAGGTTTTTTATAATGCATCATTCACTCATTATAATGCCTTTATAATATACTTCTAATGTACTATAAATACATTTTTTTGTTTATTTGCATAGCATAGTGTTGTAAGTGTAGAATTTTGTGTGCAGAATTGTTATTTGGGGAGAAAAACTATTATTTAATCAAATCAATTGTGCAAGTATGTAATGAAGTATGACTCACTTCTGGGCTGATCCATTTGGCCTTGATCTTTTCGGATATTTCTTGTGTGCGCTCCAGCAAGTCGATGCCTTCTTTGCTCTGAAACACAAACACATTCAGAATGAGTAATTCTTCATCTTCTTGCACTAAATAACATAAGAAACAACTGTTTCTGACTTTCTAAAATAATGCTATTGAAAATAGTTATTGCAATAGTAGATAATACAAACGTATTTCACTCAAAATCAGACTTCTGATTTATTGCATGATGCAGCAAAAAACGTGCTATGGGTAAGTACTGCCAAAAATGGCCACTGTCAAGGTGCTGAGAAGTATGAAATACCTCATCTGCCATCAGTGGTCAACATTATGAAGCAACGAGAAGTGCGTACATATTTTGCTGTCCAAAATGTATTTTCGTAGCTTCATGACATTACAGTACCACTGATGACAGATGGAGCATTCACATGTATATTTATAGTAACAGTTTCACTACAGTGTTGGTCTTTGTGTGTTGACTGACCTTCTGCCACTGGTAGGCCTCTTTGAGAGTGATAATCTCATGTTCTCTGTGCTCACCCTGCACAGCACACAGCACACAGATGATCCGCTGGTCGTGCTTACAGTAAAGCGACCCCTCTTGACCATGCTCCTTACATTTCAGCCTCTCCACTGTCACTGTGTCTCTTTTGTCTTGTTTATGTTCTTCATAATTGGGGGCCTCAGCCCCCTCTACTGTGTTTTCAGACACCTGGCAGTCTTTGAGTGGCCCACACTCTGCCTGAGGGTCTGGGGTGCTGTATGGCTGAAGTTGGTGACCAGTGCTTTGTGAATGTTTGTCTGCATGGGTGGAGCAGAAGGCAAAGCGACAGAGTGTGCACATCCAAGTAGCTGGCTGAGGCTCATCGGGTTCGCACGCATCACATGTGCCATCCATCTGTGGCAAATCATCTTCAATAAAGCAGCTGTCCCAGCATCCTCTTGATGCATCCATGGAGGTGGAAATATGGGGATGACAGTGATAATCTGGGTCGAAGCTTAAAAGCGGACAAAAAACCCCAATGTCAAATAAGCTTAAAATAAGTGAAGGCTCAAGAAAAGTGTAAATGCAGCAACTGGACTACAGTCCTATATTTGAATCTTTCTGAGGCAGAGTGCTAATGGGTGCCATTGGTGGAAACCCCTAGTGGCCCAAGAATAATAGAATGGTTTTGGAGCATGTGTTACCTGTGCTGGAAAAATGTTTCAGAATGTGCACTGTCTAATTTGAGCTACAAGCAATGGAAATGATCCAGCAAGCTCCAAATAGTTTTCTGAGAGGAGTACCTTTCTCCGCTCACTTTGTTTCCATGTTTTTATTGGGTTTCCACACTACAGAGTGTTAAAGTAGCATTGAAGCAGTGTCGGAGTTGAGAAGTATGTGATGTTTGACCATTAAGAACAAATGCCTGATGCTATCAAGCAGAATTAAACTAAACATTAAAATAAGAACTGTAAGTGTCTTCAGCTACAGCCGAGATCTCGAGATCTTCTGCTCACTAAGGCTGCAGTAATATTATTAACCCGAAATATTATTTACATTTTAAATAAATGTTTTCTAAGTAAATATATGTTACAGTTTTTCTCAAATGCTAAAACACATTTCACAAATGTTTCCTCCATGTTCCCCAATATCTAACCACAACACCCTTTTCTAAAGCTACATAAACACAACCACACCTTCTCACTTCAAAACTCAAACTTTCACAGCAAAAGAGCAGCTCGAAGCTTTCAAAAATGTAAACACTATACACATCATTACACAGTACAGCAAAACAATTGAGAACACAATGCTCAATTGTGAGAAGCTTCTTTGTTTCATAACTGCCAATGCACATTTTAAGAAACTTTACGGTAACTGATCTTCTTAGATCTCTGCAGAGGTTTAGACATTTAGATTTGTGAGTTTCATATGAAGAGTATAAATCTATAGAAAATTCTGCATGTACACTACTTTAACACAACTCTAATCTATTGCACACAACTGTACTCTTGAAAACATGATCAGGGTGTGACGTTTTTTTTATTTTTTACTTTATTCACACCACAATCACTGTGTGGCATCATGTCGCTGAGCTACATCGGGCCACATCACCTCATCCACATTGCAGGCTATATTGTCTCTTGCCATGCATCGCAGGAAAAACGCCCCGGAATTGCGAATCCATTCTTGGAAAGCCTCCACTGGGATGTCAATACACACATTGCCCTTAGGAGGCTATCTCTAGTGTATGGTTGTCTGTCACAAACCTTCCATCTCCACGATGAGAAGAGCTCCTCTATAGGTTTCAGGAAAGGGGAGCAGGGTGGCAGACAGATGTTTACAGTAAAAAGTGGTTACTGTTGGTGATGAACCAGTCTCTGGAGGATGGTGTTGTTGGCGGTCCAGGAGGATGTCTTTTAGCTCCTCTAGGAAGGTAAGGAGATGTTGGGTGTTATAAGACCCAAGGACAGCATGCTGGTGGACTGAATGCCCTGATAATGGTGGCCACAGTGAACCTACTCCAGTTTTGACGGACTCTTAGTCAGCCATGGACAATGACATGGTCAATGACCGTTGCTCGCATCTCGTCCATAATGATGGTGTGAGGTTGTCTTTCTCTCCCTCCTGGACCTTCTCTTCTCCTTTGTTGGCCTCCTCCTCTTCTTCCAGGGCCAGCTCTTCTACTTCCTCTGACTCGAATTTCTCTTCATCCATGGACTTCATTTATTGTGTTTGTTTGGAATCTTCAGCAAACTGTGCATTCTGAACTTGCTTTTATACATTTGGTCAAAGCATTAGCAACAAGTGTCTTCAATTTTGAGCCGTTGTGTGTAATGAAAGACGCCAGGTGTGTTCATTGTGTTCAAATATTGCTGACTGTGGCCATCATTTTGTTTTCATTTGAGAATATGAGCAGAGTTCTTTTGCAACTAGTGTTTTAGCAAAGAAAAATGTGTTTAGATTTATGAGAACCGAGGATTGTGTTTTGTGAATTGTGTCTTCATGGGAAATGTGTTTATGATTTTGGAAAATGATGGCTAGATTTAGTAAATGTGTTTAGACAACTGGTCATTTGGTTTAGAGGACTGGCTTTTGTGTTTTAGCATTTGACAAAAACTGTAAAATCTGATTCTTGTAATGCGCAGCTGAATTTTTTTTTTAGCATCATTAGTCCAGTCTTCAGTGTCACATGATCCTTCAAAAAACACTCCAATTGCTTATTTGATTGATTATTGGTTCTCATTATTATCATAAATTGAAAACGTATTTAAAACTTTATATATATATATATATATATATATATATATTTGTGTGTACATTTCATTTATGAATTTACATTGCAAAATTTCAACTGCATGAATAATGTTATGAGCTTAGTAATGTAAGTCAATTTTAATCTACAAATAATGGAAGGATACTTCAAAATAATTTTTCATTATCAATCGTCATTTATGCGGAATGTACTGTAATAAAATGTTCTGCATGTGTATCACAAGAATTTACATATTTTGCCACAGGAAATTAAAATGTTAGTAATTATTATGGTGCTGTATTCAAGGTAAATTGGTAATATTTTATTCAAAACCACCTGATAAGTAAAATCAGTTTAATGAATTTTGCAGAGTCCCTTCAATGACTTTTAATGCCCTTTGGAAACCCTGTAATAAAGTCAGTCTGGTCAGTGGTGTGAAGCTGGTAAAGCTGTTTGTGGAGTTATTTAAAAGGTAGTGGCTATTTGCCGATTATAAGTTTTCAAATATATGAAAATAGCAGCATTATTTAGTGATATAATAACACTAAGTGCAAACAGCATTTTCTGCTATTTATACTGCGTATTGCAAGTATAATCCACACCTCAGTATTTAAAACAGAATACAATGAGTGTAAATATTCATTTTAGTTTAAATTATTAAATAGATGGTTGACATCCTTATTGGGACAATAAAGTCCTCCCTACACCTATCCTAACCCTATTTATTTTCAACTTTTTATTGAAAATAAATGCTTTTCTGGTGTGATTTGACATGTAAAAAGGGAGAAAAAAATTGTCAAGAGGCGGAATTCAACCAGAGTCGGTCGCTCCACTTATTTTACCATTGGCACTAGAGTTGTGACGTTCGCGAATGAACCGATTCTTTTGAACGATGGGAGCCGAGTCGCGGCTGGGTGGGAGCCGTTCTTTTTTTCCTATGCGTGTTACACATAGATGCACACAAATTAGCTCCTCCGCGAGACAGAACAGTTATAGGGAGAGTGCTACTGCCTAACAGCATCAGTGTTGCCAAGTATTTCCAATGAAAAGTAGCTGCCTGCCCGAAAAGTAGCTAAATGTTACCAGATGATTTCACGCTATAATTTGCATATCAGTGATGTCATCACATAGTATCTGACAAGCGTAAGCCTGTTATGTCTCTATCTCGAGGCGCTGTATTATATTGCATTAAAACATTAAATCCAGATGCACAATAAATAGATTCTTATTATCATATTACTTTGAATGATGACGTCATTGCGTAATCACAATGCAAAACTACATCTTTATGTAGTATACAAAATAATTAATGTTTTCTCAAATTTACTGGCCATCTCAGCAAAAAACATTATTTGAAATATGTCAATTTAGATTTTTATTAAAAATATAGTCGACTATTTGTAAAAGTAATACAAACACTTTTTGATAAGATTTTTTTTTTTTTTAGTTTGAATTATTTGACTACAAATCTCACCTCATCATTCCTCCCAGTAATTAGTTCTTTTGAACGGCTCTTTGAAAGAAAAGATCCGGATCCCCTCAAAGAGCCATAAATCCCATCACTAGTCTAAATCAGACCCAGCAGCTGAAGTCACACCAAGCACACACACACACACACACACACACACAAACAAACTTTAGTATTTAATAAACATCGTAAAGGTTTTACGACTTGGTTGTTTTCTTTTTACAACAGCTGCAATAAATACCACTCCCCCGAGGTGAGTTTTTATGACAGGACGTGTGGCGGGGTGGGGTGGGGTATGTACAGGATGTCCGGTTTATTGTAAGTTTTTTTTTATTGCCCCTCATTAAGTCAAAAAAGAGTCATAAAACAATAAAAGGGTCATAAATCAGGTCGTAAATACCTCTTTTGTCATTTGCCGTATCATATAAACTACTACCGGTTAACTGACAACATTATTTTAAATGAGAATTGAATTCAAATGATAAGCGCCTGTGAATTTTATATAGGCTATGTGTAGGTAAAATACTGAAATTAATAAATAACCTTTTAAACCGTTTAACTGATTGTATTAATCGGTTAAACTTCAAATCGGTCGGTTAACGGTTAAACGGTTAAAATGAGCATCCCTATTATCATATCATAAGTATAAGTATATATAAGCTTACTCTTTTGATCCTGTGAGGGAAATTTGGTTTCTGCATCACAATTCGTGAATTAGTGAAACACAATCGGCACACAGTGGCTTTGACAGGTGATGACTATAAGAAAGAATGTGGGCCCTAAATTAGTGGTGTCAAAGGCTACGTTAATACTAATCCGGATCATTTTGAAAACGGCGTTTTCATCTAAAAACACTCTGCGTCTACACTATCATTTTCAATCGTTTCCGAAGACTTGATCATCCACACTGTAAAAACTGAAAACGCTTACGTTCCTGTACTGCGCATGCATGAAACATAAGACGATATGTTCTGAGTCATTTCCATCTGTCGTTTATTTATTTATATTACGTATTCTTTGAAGAAAAGCTATATGGAGCATTTATAAACTGATATTAGTCCTTAATAGGGCTGACAAAAATGAGAGAAAACAAAACAACTGCTGTACAACGCCATCCACCATCAGTTGAACTGGTCAAGTGACTGCATCATATGACTCATCATAAGTCTCCGTTTACACAGTCCACACTGCAACGCGAAAACTGTGTTTTCCGAAATCTCCACTTTGACCGGAGTTTTTAGAAATAATCGTTTTCTGTGATAAAAACTGGGTTTTCATGTAATTGAGAGGCCAAACTGCAGGGAAATATCTGCGTTTTCCCTTCGTGTGATTGGGGCCAAAGTGGTTTTTGTGAAGTGAAACATTACTCAAACTATGTTCATCCCTCTTTCTACTAGGATCATGCCTATACCTTGCCTGCTTCTACTACCGCTCTTAAGACCAGACTCAATGAAGCCTTGGCAAGAGTGGAAGGTCTGGAGCTGAAAAAAAAGAATGCCATGGCCAAAGAAAAGAGAGCTAAGACTACAGTGACTAGTCTTTTGGGATTTGAAGAAAAATAACCTCATTGATGAAGAGCTCAAAGATAAGCTTGAATTCTACTCCGGTAAGACAAAATTAGCACTTTGAAATTCATGTACATGTTATTCTTGCTCTGTTTATTAAACTTCTTAGTCTATAAAACTTACTTATACACCAAAGGTGTATAGATACCTAAGAGAAATTCAACATTTTCCCCTCCCACATCCACATACATTACAAAGGTGGACTTAATGTTGTCTGCAATGAATTTGTGGAAATTACTGATGTAAACAAGTTAAATAGATTCTTCTCAGTTTTTGTACAGGTGGCTGCGTTCTGTGGATGCAAAGCCTGGTCTGAACATGATGATGCTAGACATGCTAGAGAAAAAATGTCAGGGAGACCAGGCTAAATATGGACGTGTTACACTTATGTTGGATGCCATGTCCATCAGAAAACAAGTACAATACAATCCACATACCCAGGAGCTGCATGCACGGGGCTTTTGGGTGGTATGCGTAACAATGGATGGGCATGCCTCCAATGTCTGCATGTGCAACCAACTTGGATGTGACCTGAAGGGAGACCCACGAGAGCCGCTTCAAACCAGTTTCTCACATCCGGTGACTGGCGAGAAAGTATTTGTAATGATGGACGCTTGCCGTATGCTTAAGTTGGCACGTAATATGTTGCAGGTAAATGGTGATCGTTGTAGACCTGTTTGTACAAGTTATGCCACTGCTGCTAAAAGTTATATTTAAATATTGTTGTGTATATATTTGCACGGTTACGGCTGGACATGATCAACATTTTGCCTGATGTACTTGTTTGACCAGTGACTGATTCTAACTGCAGGCCTACAGTCCAATTGCAACGACCACCGGACAGATCAATTGGAGGTACATCAATCATCTCAATGATGTGCAAAAAAAAGACGGACTGCATGCTGCCAACAAAATTACAGATAAACATGTTTACTTTGAGAACCACAAAATGAGGGTGTCCCTGGCTGTCGCTCTGTGTCAGTGGCTCTCCGCACAATGCAGGATCTTGGATACTCTCAGTTTAAAGACTGAGGCAACGGCAGAATACATTGAGGTAATACAATAAGTGATTATAGAACCACATACATGTAAATGTTTTTTTTATAATTCATCAGAGTGGTAGCACACCTATAATTAGTTGTGCTTGCCCTAAGGCAAGACTTCACTATTACTATCTCGGTGAAGATCACAAAACGGGAGTCAAATCGTGCGACCTAATCGGGAATGGTGTGCTATGACTTTTATAAGCGATCGGGCGTACGAAGTTCGTACATGGGGCGAAAAATCGGGCAAAAAATCCCATAGACAATGCATTGCGCCCAACTTTGGCGGGTCGTAGCGCCAATCGTGAATTTCGTAGAAACAAATTATTCACCACATTTGGGAGGCTGGCAAGCTGTGCAAGAACATACCCCACAATTGGGTATAAGTTGTACCCCTGGGGCGCAGGAGCCCTCCTTCCGAAAAAATTTCGCAAATTCCCGCACCGTTTGTCCTACATTTATGAAACAGCCGTCAAATTAGGCGGCCTATTCGGAAATACATTTTTCTCACTTTTATAAGCGATCGGGGGTACGATGATTGTACACGGGGCGACGAAAAAACCCAAAAATCCCATAGACAATGCATTGCACCCAACTTTGACGGGTCGTAGCGCCAAGCCAGAATTTCGTAGAAGCATACAATTCACCACATTTGGAGAGGCTGGCAAGCTGTGCGAGAACATATCCTGCAATGGGGTATAAGTTGTACCCCTGGGGCGCTAGAGCCCCCCAAAGTTTCCCTATTCCCATACGGGACGGCCCATTACAAAGCATGAGTTTTTGCAATTAACATAACTCTGGTTTAAAGTGTCATAGAGACATGGGGGAGGGCTCATTTAACTCAGTCTACCAATCAAACTGTCAGGATCACCGTGAAGCTGTCAAGCCATGCTCCAGCAACCGATTCATCACCCTAGCAGCTGATCCCATAGACTGCCATTATAAAAGGCCCGGATCGATATCTTTGGATCACAGTGTCATAGAGACATGGGGGTGGGCTCGTTTGACTTGGGGCAGCAATCAATTATTGGAGAACACTTTCACCTCTGCCTAGCCACGTAGCAACCATAATGGAGCACCCTAGAAACCCAAACCCAAATAGGCATATCTTTAAATCTGAAAGTCATAGAGACATGGGGGTGGTCTCATTTAGCTCGGGGCAGCAAACAACCGATCATAAATCACTTAACCTCTTCCTAACCACGCCCTAGCAACAACTATCGAGCACCCTAGCAACCAAAACTCAAACTGACATATCTTTAAATCTGAAAGTCATAGAGACATGCGGGTTGCTTTATGTTAATCATAATGACTTTATAATATCATCACTGGCAACTTCCAAGCCACTCCCTAGTAACCAAACACTGTACCCTAGCAACCATTTAGTAGGACCTATACATTTGCTTCAGAACAACGTAGAGACATGGGACTTGGTTCTTTTCCCTCATGCTAATAAATAGGTATCTTTAAGATGGTAATCTTGCTAGCAGTGACTAGTTACATGCTAATAGTTACAAGCTAAGTGCTTATTCATGCAGATAACTCAATGAAAATCAATAGCAAATAGCAACCGAGCGCCGAGTTTTGCCACGGCAAGCTCCACTCACATTTTCTTCAGGAAATGTACTATCTAGTATTATTATTATACTAATACTTGCATGTTTATTTATTGAACATACAGTTTGGAAATATGTACTGTGATCTCTGTATATTTTGAATAGAGCATTGATTTCAACTATCTGATACCTATTGAAACCCTGTAATGATAGTGATTTTAGATGGTGATATTTCATCATAGGATTATTGACAGGCTGTTTGATGTAATGAATGGACGCAATCCTCGTGCCAAAGGATTTAAAAGCTCCCTTGGGTACTTGCTGACTTTGGTGACAAAAGGAGGAACACCCCTTCACCGATCTAAGAGGTTTATTAAAATAGTGCTTGTTAAGTTCATGACATGGGTTCAACGATTGCTTTATGTATCATGTTACTAAGATGCTCCTTTGTTCCGTTATGCATCATGTTCCTAAGATGCTCCGTTGTTCCATTATGCATCACGTTCCTAAGATGCTCCTAAATGCTTCAGTTTTGTTTATGTCTGAATTGTCTTGTATTCAGTGTATTTTTCAGGTCCTAGATGCTTTTAAAGGTTTCAGGTGTGTTGACCAAGTATACTTGCGAATACAAGGAATTTGGTCTCTGCATTTATCCCATCCGTGAATTAGTGAACACACAGAGCACACAGTGAGGTGAAGCACACACTAACCTGGAGCAGTGAGCTGCCTCTCTGGGAGAGGGATTAGGTGCCCTGCTCAAGGGCACTTCAGCCGTTCCCACTGGTCGGGGATCGAACTGATTGAACCCTCCGGTTACAAGCCAGAAGCCCTAACCAGTAGGCCACAACTGACATGTATTACACATTAGCTTTATGCAGGAATAAGAAAGATGATATGCATGTCGAAATGATGTTCTCTTGTTTAAATGTTTTTCAATATGCAGTTTTGTTTCTGTTGGAATTGTCTTGTAGTCAGTGTGTTTCAGGTCCTACATGTTACTTGAATATTCTTAGTAAGGCTTACTCATAGCAGCAATAAGTCATTTTACTCGTCAAAAAGTATCTGTAACTTATTGGATCCTAGTAAGCATAACAACCAAGTAAAGGTAGCTTAGTATATATAAGTAAGGTATACTATTGGATTTTACAGTGCATATATCTCACAGGATAATGTCTGTAAGGACAGAATCGATTCAGTCATCTAGTGTAGCTGTCAAGATTTCTGAACTTAAATCTGATGGACATGTGGGTGTGGACTTCTTGGTTAGTGTTAAAGTGAAAAGTGAAACAGAAATATTCTACTTTTACTTTCGATTATTTTACATTTATACAGAATAGGCTAATCATATAAAAAATCAGTACAATACACAGTTTAGATGTTTACAGTGTGTACTGATTTTATTGCATTTTGTTTTGTTCTATGGTAATAAACCTTATCCTTTTACTTCTTAGTAAAAAATCTTCTTAGCCTTTTAGACTCTTAATTATAAAATCCAGAGCTTTAGTCACCTTAAAAAGAATAGGTATAGATTTCAGGGAAAATAAAGTGAAAGCATGTAAAGTGAAAGTTAAGTTGTGACTTTCCTCCTTGGGCCAAATGGAAATGATCCAGTCTGAGATCAAAGGACAATTAAATGTTAAACAATACAATATCTTCATTATTCTTACTGTATTAATTATAATAATATAATTGTTATGAATCAGCAGGCGAGACGTGCAAGTTCAAATGCAGAGGGTTTAATAGAAAGGCTCAAGAGTAAAAACAGAGGGTCATGGGCCGGCAGACATGAATGGAGAAGGCAAAGGAATAAACTTTAAACCAGGGAGAAGATCAAATACCGTGAAACACTGTCTATAGGGAGAGACAAAGACGAAGATCCGGGTACAGGTAATGGTCGAGACATGATAAATCCAGGAGAGACAAAGACACACGGAAACACAGGAAAACTGGGCACTCGGATGACGGCGTAACATACAGGGAGTGTACAACTCAAACAGACTGGTATTTATACAGGTGGATCTGATTGAATGATTGAGCCTGACTAGCAACAGCTGTGAGGGAGAGGTGCATACTGGGAAATGGAGTCCGGATGTGAAAACAGACACAAGAACGCATAGAGTTCTTAGAGAGCTGGAGTGCCATCAACAGTCTTTAGCTGGCAGCTCCAGCTGGGCGTGACAATAATATTAATTATATGAATAAATAATTATTTAATTTTGGAAGCATTAGCATTACCATCACCATGTGCACTGTTTTATTCTGTATATAGTTTCAGGCTATGTGCAGGTTTCTTTTTAGTCTGGTGTATTAAAATGATACATTTTAAAATAAAGCTTTATCTGTAAATTTTTAAGGATGGTCAATTCACCAAAGCTATATCAGCCCTGGAAAACATTCTGAACATCAGCAGCATAGTTTTGTTGTTGACTCGTATAGAACGAAAATGTTAATCAACCAAACCTAAAAGTTTGCATTTCCCTTTTGCATATAAGCTTTTAAAGCTCTGTATTTGCCCTTAGGCTGAGTTTGTATGCCTGACAAACTTAACAGACTGGTTTTGTAACGCCGTAGGCGTGTCCTGTCTGTGTTTTGTTGTCATTCTGTCCACATGCTCCTTATGTTTTGTTTTCATGTCATTCCCTCACATGTCAGATCGTTTGTAACCCCGCCCCTGTCTTTAGTGTTTGATTATCTGCCAGATGTCGTTCCCAGGTGTATTGTCTTTAATCTTGATTGGTCTGTGTATTTATGTCACTCCCTGTCTCAATGTCAGTCGATAACGTTGCATGTCAGTTTGTAACTCTTTGCTTTGCTCCTCGCACCTTCCTTTGTTTGTTCTTTGTTTTAAAAAATGTTCACCTTTGAAATTCATGTCCTACCTCTGAGGCCTGTCTGCTCTGGAAGCGAGAGCGCGATTAGCGACAGCCGGCACTCGTGACAGATCGACTGACCCGACAGCAAGATGGTGTTTTATGCACAGAACGAGCACATCTCCGCGGACTTCTATGCACGTCCGCGAGCCTGCACATCTCCGAGGATAATGCTCCCTCAACGGACATCTGGAGGATATCCTCAGCTTCCTGGATCTCACTTGGCCATCAGGCGCGGTCCGCAACCGAAATCACTTCGCTCCGCCGAGCCGCGGGGCGCGGCGCTCGTTTCAGTTACGTTTTCAAGGCCCGGAACGCCACACAAAACTTTCACGGCCCCTAATCCACCTCTTCCAGCCACTGCACCCGATGCGGCGCGAATAATTGAGGCTATATTTGAACTCGCGTTCAAAATGGCGGCTGAAGAAGCAGATGCCGATCCAGCCCCAGGGATGCCAGCGCTGGCGAAAGCCGAAAGCCGCTGGGTTGCCAAAGCCGTCAAAAATACTCTCTGTCTCTAAACCACAAAAAATGGGTCACAGCCCCGTTTTACGGTCTAGCGAATCATGTTCAGACCAGTTGGTGCCTGTATTTCAGCCAAAGAGATTTTTTCATGCCCAGTCTGTACCAGTAATACAGCCAGGAGTGCTGTTGTCTCCTCAGTCGGGTGTGGAAGTTTACTCACCTCATCAGACGGTCACGAGCGTTGCCTGTCGTGTCTGGGCCGAGAACACGCTCAGGCGGCATTTGTGGATGGTTCATGCGTTCATTGCGAGCGCATGACCTTGGCTACGTTGAGGTCCCGCCTCTCACTCTTGGGAAGGCTCCCCTCGCACTCTTCCCGTGGTAAGTTGCTGGACCGAAGCAGGTTCACGGCTGCTGCGGCGAGAAGTTTGTGGGACCTCCAGGTGACTGTTGAGAATGCCTCGTCCAGTGGAACATCTGCGCGAGCTTCTCACGCACCGCGTAGTCCCATGGTGTTTCTGGAGGAGACCGCTACCCCTGCTACGGCAGGCCCGAGTGTGTCCTTTGGAGCACCCCGTGAGGTCGAGATGTCTTCTGCTCCATCAGAGGGTGAGGCTGCCGCCGCGCCGGACAGTTGTCGCCCTGTGGCGCCTGCTCCATCTGCGGCTGACACCGAGCTGTCAGACATGCTCCTCCGCGCCGCAGCAGGAATCGGTTTGCAGGTATGACGCGGCTGGATGATTGGTTCCTGGGGGCCAGAAATGCGGCACCGCTGCGCTCTACCCCAGTGCCTTTCTTCCCGAAGGTGCACGGAGAGCTGACCAAGTTGTGGCGAGCCCCTTACTCGTCAAGCTTGCGCCCAAGCCCTTCAGCCCTCACCGCGCTCAATGGCAGTGCAGCCAGGGGGTACGAGGGTGGAGCGCGCCCTGGCCTGATCAAGGGGTGATGCGGGAACTCCACGTTGCGACCGACCTCGCTCTACGGGCGACGAAGGTCACAGCGCGTGCCCTTGGTCAGGTGATGTCCACTGCGGTGGTCCAGGAATGCATCTCTGGCTAAACCTGGCGCAGGTGCCGGACGCCGAGAAGGTTCGCTTTCTCGCCGCCCCCATCTCCCAGGCCTATTCGGCGACACTGTCGGGGACTTGGCCCAGGAGTTCGCGGCAGTACAGCAGCAGACGGAGGCGATGTCGCACATCACAGGGAACGTGGGTTACGATAGTAACCTAGACGTTTTTGAGAAAGTGACCTTCTGCTGTCGTGTGAATTAACACTGTTCAGAGTCGACACTCAGAGACTATGTTTCAAATCACACCCTACACCCTCATTCAATATTCCCTGCATGAGTTTACTAGTATAGTCCACCTGACAGAGAGAATGAACACTAATGAGTGAATTCAGACAATGATGAACAGCTGCTGTTAATAAACACATTCACTGAAGAAAAGAGCGAGAAATGAAACTACGACTGACAGTCACAGCCTTAGGCCTCGTTTACACTGCAGGTCTTGATGCTCAATTCTGATTTGTTGCCTATATCAGATTTTTTTGGTTGTCCGTTTACAGGTTTTTTTAAATTGTGACCCATATCTGATCTGATGCGTTTACACCTGCCATTCGACCTTAAGCATCGTGCATGCGTTGTTGTCATATACTGCCTCCACACATGCTTCTTCTTGGAAATAATAGCGTACGTGACCAGTGTTGATCGAATGAGTCACAAATCACAATTAGCGAACTGTAGAAATTAGTTATTTTTATTTCCATATTCTCTGTTGATGATTTGTTGTTTATCTGAGAAAATAATGTCTGACTTGCAGCAATTTGAGGTCGAGTAAGCAAATATTATGATAAAGATTAAAGTTACCCTGTTAATTACAACATTAATAATCACAATATAGCTATTTTTTTATCTGTAGGCTGCTATAAATAAAAACAGATGCAAAAAAAAATAATAATTATATGCACGCTCTTCTGATCACTGTCAGCGCGAATAGAGAAAAGGTAGGCTAGACCTAATCCTCTTAGATAATGTGCAGATAAATCAACTTTAAAATGTTTAATTACTATTATACGCTGATTTTTAAGGTGTGTGTTTCTTAGCAACAGGAGCTATTTTTTCCCTCCTCAATTGTTAGTCATAATTGCTTGTTCATTATTTTGTTCTAGTATGTTACTACAATGCTTTAGTAAGAAACGAGACAACAAAGGGAAAAAACAGGGAGTATAATCAGTGTTGCCAACTTAGCGACTTTGTCGCTAGATTTAGCGACTTTTCAGACCCCTTGGCGACATTTTTCCAAAAATAGTGACAAATAGCAACTAGCGACAAATCTAGCGACTTCTTGGACAAACCTCAGCGAACCTCTGGTTTCCCAGCACGCGCACACCTCTTTCTGCATCTGTTCTGCTCAGTGAGAGACTGAAAGGAGCAGGGCTTTCAGTTAAAATATGTATTATGTTGCTTCTAACTCTATTTTACATGCAAATATAGCCAAAATCACACCATTGTCTATACTTTATGTGTATTTGACTTCATCAGACAACGGCTCGATTATAAATCAGGATAATAATCCAGATTAACATCTTGTAAAGTAGAGTTAGGCCCAATAATGGGGTGCATTTCAGTCACTATTTCATGTTTTTCTGACAACAGAAACCTTTAAATATATCAATGAAAACAGTTATATTGAGAATTTGGCTGCATTAAAATACATTATGTGGCTAAAGAGAAGCCAGATAATAGGACGCACTGACACAATGAATATTCCAAATTGACATATGATGTCATCTAGTGTCATCTAGCGACTTTTCAAGCTGGATTTAGCTTCTTTCGATTGAAAAAAGTTGGCAACACTGAGTATAATACTTAAAGGGTCACAACACCCCCCTGTTTCAGAAGTGCTTTTTCACACCTCTGGTTTGAAAAACTTTCTGAAAAGGGGCGTTGTTCACTGGGGGTAAGGGGTGGGGGTAGAGTGTGGAGACAAGGCAGAGACTGCATTAAAGGGGGAGTGACAATAAGTGAATAAATTTAGCTAATTTGTACACCGACAATGTAAACACACATATGTTGGCAAGATGGACAGCAACACCGAGAGCAGCAGCTACAGCGGTTCTTAGAGCAGTGTGGAAGTGGAGGACTTCAGACGGTAAATCACATACGCGAGAGGAATGCAATGCAATGTAATTTAACAGCAATAAACTGTAATTAATTTACGGCAATGACCTGTAGAAAAACAGTTAATTGCTGGCAACCCTGCTGCCAGTAAGTTACTGTTAATTCAAACAGCAATTTACTGTATAAAACCTAACAGTCAGGTTAACCAAACAAAAAAGCTATTTTTACTGAAATATTAAAGTACAAAGAAAACCGTTTTTAAAAAAGTTTTTAACTGATAAGGAGAGAAAATATTTAACTGAACTGTATGAATGTGTTTTTTCTGAAGAGAGATGTGTTAGTGCTGTCAAATGATTAATCGCGATTAATCGCATTCAAAATAAAAGTTTTTCTTTACAATATATATGCGTTTATGGTGTGTTTGTTTATTATGTTTATATTAAAACACACATACAGTATATATTTTGAACGTATTTACATGTAAATGCATTTA
>JAUMHQ010000094.1:15166654-15177132 GCA_032361165.1 Enteromius paludinosus | reverse complement strand
AAAATGAAACAAACGTGCATTGTTTTGTATTGGTGGTGTATTGGTGAGGTTAACAGTTTTAAGAATAAAACCCAAAATAAACAAATTCTTCTGATGTGGTCTCTTATTTTTTTTCAGAGCTGTAGGTAGGCCTATATGTGGTGGTGGGCCGGCTGGATCATAAAATGCCAGGGCCAATTTTTACTCCCAGTCCAGCCCTGCCTATAGACTCTAGGAAGTGACTTGGGAGGACTAGTCCTGCCAAGGATGTATCCTTGACATTGAGAAACACCCCGGGACCCAGGACGAGAGCCACGTCTCCGACAAACAAACTGACAAAAACTGCCTGTGGACATTCATTTATTACTCATATTTTAATAATAATACTCAAGATTTTGTTTATCTTTTCCCTTTCGCAATGATGGAATAGAACAAGCAAAATAGACAGAAAAGCACTTAAGTTAACAGCAAAGCTAAAGAAAATCAAATTGCCCCTCCCCGAATGTAACTTTAAGAGTGGCAGAGGCTAAACCTGTTCTAGAGGTCCAAAACCCTAGAAGCCCTCCTGGCCAGGACCATCCCTTATTCGGCATCATTAGAACTATAAGCTTTGGCAAAAATTACAAAAATTGTTTTAAAATGTTGAATGAGATGAAGGTCCTTCAAATAATAGTATGGGTTGCTATTCCTACTTCTTTATTAAACGGTCCATTTAATTAAATTGACCTTAAGTTTTGATACCTGGACTAACATGTAGATAAGGTGGGCATTACTGACATAATAAATCAAGTTATTATTTATTTTTTATTTTTATTATTTATTATTTCTTAAATTACACTTGCTGTCACATTTAATTACTGTAAAACTATAAATACTAGAACATTTGTATTTATGTATCCTTATCTTAAAGTGTTACTAATAGATGTTAAAATGAAAAAGAAAGAAAAGACACCAACAAGAAGTTTCCATTAACTGTGTAATATCAGCTGCATGATTATACCATTTCAGAATGGTTTCAAAAAGTACTCCAATTCTCATTCCCTCACTGATAAAGTCTTTATTTCCATGATATTAGGCTCCATCTGTTAAATGTATTGCTGTTAACGGTAAATAATCAAGCTAAAATTAATAAGCTTAAAGGTTGATATAACCTTTTATAGAAATAATGAAATAAAAATTAATTCCAACAACAACAAAAAAATCTCATACATATTTTTGCAGTGAGTATGATCAGGTGATTTTTGCAATGAGTAAGATCAGGTGTATTATTTAAAGATTAAAGGCTAAAGCGGAATGGAATATCCACATCTTTCATTTGGTTTGCATAGTCTTCATCAAACGTCTGGGCTTGAGCTGGGGTGAAATGGTTAACCCAGTCACCAACCTCTCCTGTGTAAACAAACACACTTAGTCATTCATTATGAACCGTATTTTGCATATTGCTTAACTGACATATTAACTGGTTAAAAAGTTTGCATAATGACAGGTAAACCTATTTTAGTGTTGTCCATAACAACAGACTAGAGACAACATTAAACATATAATGACATGTTAACATTCTAGCTAAATATGTTAGCAAACAATGAATTAAACTTGTAATATTGTCGAAATGCTCATTTATAGGTTTTTCTATGCTGTAATAGACAAATTGTTTTGAAAGATAAATAGATAAAGATATAGAAAAAAGATAAAGACAGATAAATATTTCTTGTATGCTAAACAAGTTGTGGAATTAACATCGCATTGGCTACCTTCCTGATTCCAACATTAGCAAAGAGTGGATATTTTTAAAGGAGTTCCAGACTGTCAATAAAAACTTTGTTTACAAACAAGACACAATTTGATGCAGAATTGTTAGAAATATTGAATTTAAAAATCAATGCTTTGCAGACAATATTGGATCTGACAGTAATGTCACAACACATAAGTGTGAGTAACTGTTTTATTATGTGATATTATGTGTTAAATAATTCATTTGATGTTAATATTGATAAGATTTTAACCTAAATCACAGCAGTAAATCACAGCAGTGTCCATCTGTGAAGAAGGTAGGCTGTCAAACATACACAATTGTTAGCCAGTCATAGCAGTGGGTGTTTACAATCCACCATGCCTATTCAAATAGAGCGTTCTGAGAAGGGGTGATTATGATGGTTAGTGGATCTCAGAGAACAGTAAAAAAAAAATAAAATAAAAATATAAGCAGATGCAGTTCATGACCCTTTTAATCTAATATGGGATTTTTAGTATGGTTTTATATGAACCTTTTCTCATGAAAGCAGAAATGGACTGGTCAAACACAGGTTTCGGAATGTAGGAGTAGTTAGCCATTGGATTGTCTTTCATGACTTGGAAGGAAGTCAGCTGCACAATCCTCTCTATGATATCTTCAGAAACAGACAGGTCCAGATAATGCATGATTTTCTTAATCTCTCTAAAAGGATTCTTGGAAAAAAAGGAAAACATGATACTCAGAGAAGCAGACATAAGATAAAAAATAAATCAAATTTGATTAAATTGGCACAACTGATGATGTGTGGTTCTAAAACTACCTCCTTCATGTCCTCAAAGAGTACGTAGAGAATATTCCTTTCCTTGCGTTCTTTCCAGTAACCTTTTACATGATCATACCAAGAGCCCCAAGCTACTGTAAAAATTATACAAGACAGAGTAACCACCGATTTCAGATTAAACATTTAATTCTATGTTGTTTGTGAATTATATTCAAATTTATAGTTTTGACTCACATTGTCCCTTCATGAACTTGTGAATGTATCCATCCCAAGGTCCTGGCTCTGGCTGGGTAAGGTTCATGCGATCAAAATGGTAGTAGCTTACAAGGTTATCCTTCGCATTCCGGGCCGTATAAATGACCTGGAAAAACAGGAGGACTAGTGGACATGATTCGCAGTATTCAGTGGTGAGATACAGTTCTAGGGGTTTTAACATCACAAGGCTAAGTAACTTTTATGACTAATACATTATAGAGAGAAGTAATTTTGTTGTATCTTAAATATAATAAAAACATTTACTAATTGATTAATTATAACCTTGCATTTATTTTCCAAGAATCCTTTAGGCACTAGTTGAATGGGCAGATGAGTTTTGATGACTCTCGGTGGTTTCATCTGATTAAGTAAGTCAAGCCCTAAATAAAGGATAAAAGATAAATTAATTGTGTAGACACAGGGAGAATAACTTTTACTTCATACAATTAAACCTTGAAACATGCACTGATGCATTAATGTGTACCTGATGGTATGGGTGGAGGAGCGCAAATCTCTAAAAATGGAATACGGACAGCTGTTGGTGCTCTCTTGCACATCGCGGCATCTCCATTGTGATGCAGAAGATCTACTATCTCTTGAGTCCAGGTTGTGCCTTAATACATATACAAATATTAGACCTATGTTTCTCATTCAGGGGACTCTAACCCTAACCTCTAAGACAGGGGTCACCAAGTTCAGTCCTGGAGGGCCGGTGTCCTGTAGATTTTAGCTCCAACTCTAATCAAACACACCTGAAAGCAGCTAATCAAGCTTTTATAGGCATTTTAGAAACTTCCAAGCACGTGTGTTGATGCAAGTTTGGAACTAAACTCTGTAGGACAGTGGCCCTCTAGGACAGACTTTAGACAGCCCTGACTTAAACATTTAGGGGCGGTTTCCTGGACATTGGAAATTGTCTGTGACTATATTGTCTAAATGCAACATGAGGAGGATAGTTTGAGTGGCCAAAGTACTCTCTAAGGATCACAGCCAAATAATTGCAGAAAACAATTGTGTCTTGGGGTCAGAAAGTGTTATAAAGAGACATGGCTGGATCTTCCAACAGAACAATGATCCAAAAGGACTATCACAATGAGTACAAAAAATGGGCCGCTTAGCACAGAACGAAGGTTCTAACATCCCAGATCCCTAACATGAACCCTAGAAATCTGAAGAGGTGAGAATATCAACATGGAGCTGAGAATCTGTATACAATAGATTCTGTGTGGTCTATGATCTAGTGTTCTCCAACTCTTCAGGCATTAAAATGCTGTTAAACTGGCAAAAGAAGGTTGCAAAAAGTATTGAAAAAAGGGAAAAGGGTGCCATTTATTTTCTAATGAGATTTCACTTTCTTTCCATTTTACTTTAATTATTTGTTTATATATATTTTATATATAAATAAATATATATATAAAAGATCAAAATGATTGACAGTGCAGATTTACTTTTCACAGGTACCCCACAGGTACCAATACTTTTGTTTGGAGAAGAAAAAATCAGCGCCACCAAAGCACTGAACATTATAAAATAGGAGAACAGAGTGATGGTAATGTATAATGATGAGATTAAACTATTTATTTCATCAAATGCAGAGATGGTCTCTGTAATCAAAACAATGATAATCACTAGAAATTAGGTGCCCCCAAATAAGTAAGCCAGAGGTGACAGCAGCAAGGAACCAAAACCCCATTACCATTATGTTAATAATGTTTGTTTTTTACAAATGCATGCAAACCACTGAATTAAGACAATCAACTGAAAACAACACAGGACCTGAAAGTATAAGAATTATGCTAAAGGGCATACCTTGAGCATCAGAAAACAATGCCAAGTGGTCTTGACCAAGCTTCAATTTCAAAGTTGGAAGTGAGAACATGTTGATCTGTTAGGCAAGCATGCCATTTTGGTCTGACTGACTCTACTTTTATTTATTTATTTTTTTAGTAAATCTTAATTTAATGTCTTAAACTTAATGCTTCAAGTCTAATAAAGAATTGACATTATTCTTATCATTAGATAAAAACAGCAAATTAACATTTAATTTAAATGGTTTTATGATGTCAGTAGCCAATAACTGACTGAAAAGACACACAACTTGTTTGTCATAAACTTAATTTTAATAAGAAAAAGTGTTTAACTGTTCTGCATAACTGGGCTGCATCCAAAAAGCACTGTAAGCCTAGGTTGATCGTATAACTCCAGTTTCCCTGGATCTAAGTTGTATTTAAGTTTATGTTGCTTTTGGGAAATGTAGCCCTTGATGACCCTGTGATTTAATATAAGTGCTGTAAAGTTTAGTCAGCGTAAGAGATACTTTCCTTTAGCTGGCCAAATTGTCAACTCAATAGAGAACAGGTTTACTATGAAAGAATTTTAGTCATTTTTAGCTTTCAGTGGCAAGTCCTTATAGGCGTTACCTTTACACACAGAGACTTAGAGATGATTGCTTAACTAAAGAATCTAAAGTAAACAAAGAGAATCACTCCTGTGAGCTCCAGCAGACCTGGTTTCTACAGATAGCATTAGCCCCAAATGGTTTAAGCATTAACAGATTACCAGAACTAGAGAAATGGCAATAATTAGACATAGTTTTACCCTTTGTATTAAGGTCAGAGACTGGCAGAACTCATTGCAAATTCTTATAATTATTAAACCGATGCCATCATCTTCAAATTAAATGCTTATTATACTTAACATTAGTTTTTTTATGGGATGCTATAGTCAGAAGATAGAATCAGCCAATCTAAAACAGATTCTTTAATCTGTATTCCAATAACAGATGATAGTAATTTGCAATGAGAGTGAGTAAATAATAAAATTATTTTAATTTGGGTTGAACTGTTCCTTTAAATGTATTGCTCAAACACTGTCAAGAGGGTGTGCATATTAAACATTTTAGTACACAGTGTAGTCTGGTCATAAAATAAGTCTACATTAAAAAAACACTTGACTTTAGGATTAGCAAGTTATTTTTTTAATCTGTATTTTACCTGCTTTGGGGTAGGTAGAGATGAGTATGTCTGATGGGTCAGGACAGAATTCCGCAATTGATTTCCAGTTTTCAGCAATGGTGCTCATGAGAGGGACACCCTGGACATCTATTAGAGGAAAACGACGAATAGCATCACCTGCCTTCCAAATGGCTTCTTCATAGCTCAACTGTTTCTTTTCCATCACCACACAAACGTCCTCTCGAATATTCTCTTATTCTTTTCAGTCCTGCTTTCTCTTGAATTGTCCTTTTTAGTACTCCTTTTAGTATCTGCTCCGGTCTTGTTCCTTTCCCCCTAGGCTCTGCTTTTTAAATATCACGTATACAATTTTTCTTAACTGAGCTTTTACCACTTCAGTATTAAAGTTAGATGTTTGTTTAGCCTTGCTGAAGTGTTATCAGGGTCTGTTTACCTTCCAAAGTTTCTAGCTACTAGAGTTTCAACACTCTTATTATAAATGTCCTTGTGATTTTTAGTGCTGTCTGACTTTTTCTAACCGTGTCCCTATATTTCGATCTACTCTGCTTTGGACATACTGTATTTCCTGAGTTCCAGGGCACTTATATAACTCATGGACAGTCGGGCTGAATTCCAAACTTTTAGCAATGTTATCTTAAGTTCTAGGGAGCGTCCGACAAGTATTGCTTTAAATGAAAAAGGGGGACTGACCAGACTTCCTCTTAAAGCATCTTAGACTTTGTAAGAAATGGCCAAATTAGTTCTGCATAACAGTTATTTCATAATTGCCAATTTAGAAAAGTTTGTGTATACTGAACTAAGTAGTTTTTATTCAAGTTAATACCCATCTATCTATGGGGTAGTTTCCCCACATAATTTCCCATTTTGCATTATGCACAGCTGCATTATTAAAATAATGCTGCTACTATATGAGACACATAGGGCTAGTAAGTAATGCTAACTGAATAGAAAGACAAAATCAAATAAATTATAATGTTTTAACATCCAGTTAAAAATGACCTTTGCAAATCCTAAGTGTCAACTTATAGACAGTCCCTCATCTAGCACGGGTTAACTTTGTACTGCAGGGTTGAGTTATGAGCTAAGCAGATACTATCTATAAGGAATGCTCCCCCAAAGTATAGCCCCACAGGAATCCCACAGGAAAAAGACCAGTGTAGACCCATTGAAACCAATAGAGCAACGATCAACTTAGGCTCACGATGCTTTTGGGAAACGCAGCCCAGGACAACCATAGACACATATTGTACAAACTCATTCATTAGATTTGCTAATTTTTTGAAAAACAAAACATAAAATAAAACTAAACCATAATCCCTTTTATATCTTGTAACCTTTGGACTGTTAATCATCTGCTTTTTTAAACTACAGTCATATTGTCACGAATGGAGGAAGCAAAGCTTGCGAGTTCATGTGCAAAAACGGGTTTATTCAGGCTCAGGCAAAACAAACAAACTCAAACACCGGCAGACGGAAACCAAATAGAGTAAGCATAATCCGAAGCAAAGGTCAAATACCAGATAATCAGTGTCCGAAGGAGATAGCAAGACAGAGGTCCGTGGAGAAGCAGATCCAAACAGTGAAACAAACAAGATACAAGAACACGAGTGACAGGCAAAGACCGGGTTGACAGTGTAAATGAATCGTGAAAATAACAAACACAGAGGGGCTTTTATGCTAGAGGAAAACCGGGTGGAAACAAGGTGGGTGGAGAATACAGTTTCAACATAAAAGTCCAACAGTGGCAAACAGAGAAAAACAAAGAAGTCCTAGTGCTGGAGTGCCATAATCAGTCTCTAGCTGGCAGCTCCAGCTGGGCGTGACATAGTCCCCCCCCTTAAGGAGCAGCTTCCAAATGCTCCTGATGCTGAAAAATGGCAGAACGACCGCCAGGGAGGAGCGGAGGGCGGAAACGCCCACCTGGGTGAAATCCATGGAGAAGATGCCCACCAGGGCCGACCAGACAGTTCTAGTGCCCTCCAGGGCGGTGCAGACGACTGTAGTACCCTGCCAGACCGACTATACTGTGAATGCGCCCTCTGAGACCAGACAGACAATGAATACGTCCTCTTGGATCCAACAGTCAGTGAGAGAGCTTATCTAGACAGGACTGACCATGACAATGCCCTCTCAACCTGACCGAACAGCGGTTCGACTGGCTGCGTGACTGGAACAGACTGGCTTGAACACGGCCCCTCGTACCGTGTGATGGGAATGGAACCAGATACAGACTGGTTGGGAATCGTGAGGGCCTTCGACAGCTCGTCAGGCTGTACGACTGGGACCGACTGGGCAGTACACGGCTCCTCGTACCGTGGAACGGGAGTGGGACCCGTTATTTGCAAGCTAGGAACCACGAGGACCTTCAGCAGCTCGTCTTGCTGCGTAACTGGGACCGACTGTACAGGAAACAGCACTCCTGGCTGTATAACCGAACCAGACTGAACACCACACAGCCCCTCTCGCTGTGAAGTGGTGTCAGAACCTGTCACTAGCTTTTCGGGGATCGCTAGGACGGGTGGCAGCTCCTCTAGCTGTAAAACCTGGAAAACATCCACTGCAGCTTACTTTTACCTGAGATGTTTTTTTGTTTCCCCATAAAGATTTTTCAGTTTCAATAAGAAATTAAACAAAAAATGAAGAGAGCTTACGATTAAACAAATTACCACAAAAATTTACTTAATTTAAAAGTAAAAACAAGTCTTCATATCACATTGACAAATATGAAGCATAAACTTTAAACAAGAGCAATAAGACTTTGCATAAGACGTTGTTCAGATGCAAGACCTTTTTAGGCTTTGCTTTGTGGAAGGGCAAAATAAAGACATTTTAAGACCTTTATAAGACATGTGGGGAATATTGTGTCCATGCAAGTCACTGCCACCAGACCATTCAGTATGACTACTGTGCCTGTCTTAGCTTTTGCTGTTGCAAGTACCATACAGTATGTGTTACTTTTGGATTGAATGGGTTGGGTTGTAGCCGTTTTGTACTGTATCAGGAGCATCTCTGCAGCCTGTAGTTAGTGGCTTTCAGCAGTAGTTAGCCGAGTAATCTGGAACAGAAGTTGGCATTGCCAGCATTGAAGTGGGCAGTTGTATCTCTACAGGTCTAAATTTACAATTTGTACAGATAATAATTATATGGACAGTTTTTAAATTTGTATTATTTTAGTTGCTGACTACAACATATGCATGTTAAAATTATATAATGAATATGGGTTTAAGGTGCACGTTCTGAGCTGGTATTCTTGGGAGGGTATTCTCATCACAACAGGAGGAAAGGGGTTAAGGAATTACAGCTCTTTAAATAAGTACCGCTCTCCTTTTTCCAGGGACAATATGTAATATGACAGTTGACAGAAAAGCTGTTTCATGAACAGGTATGGGGTATTCTTTAATTATTTCTACATCAATTAAGCAAGTAAAAGGTCTAAGGTTCATTCTAAGTGTGCCATTTGCATTTGGAAGGATCTCTCCATACAAGTAAAGCAGACAATAGTTAAGTCTCAAAAACAAAAATCCATTACAAAAAGGGTACATTCTGAGAAAAAAAGTGGCCAAGAGCGCTCAACGATCTAGAACTTCAGAAAACTTAAAATAGTAAATAGAAAAAAACCCAATAAACAACAACAAAAGAACAAACAAACATCAATTTGACAAAACATGCGTACAGTACAACCAAATAAAGAAACTTAAATAATAAAGAAAATCCTTCATTTGTTTGTGTTGTGAGCATTTGCAGCACCTGGGGCCTGAGATAAGAGAAACTCTGGGTTTATCGTTTCAAAAAGGCATGTTTGTCAAACTCGGGAAGTAGGGTAACTCAAGCCTGTTTCTGAAAGAGAGGTAACAGTTACTCAGAGTCAGTTACCGTGGTAACTTACTCTGTGAACCTAACCTGGTCGGGAGCAGGTTTTATTCTCTAAACTCTGAGTTTCTGTCGGTCTCCTCCCCTTTTTTAAAGACGAAGCGGTATTTCTCGCCTTAGTCATTCAATGCCCACATTTCAGACACAAACAGAGAAGAAAGTTACAAGAATGGCTCGTCCTTTTTAGGAGGATCCCATAGATGAAGAGGCTGTATTAATTAGAAGAGAATTACATTTACGTCGGGCAAGGATTTTGAGACCCAGAGTTGATCTTTTTGTCTTTCCCTTGTAACGGTGGTATTGTGTGGTTGAACTATCCGGGATAAATAAGTAGATACTTGTCTGGCGCCCGAACATTAGTAACGTTAGTTACCAATTAGTTTTTTGTTTTTTTTGTTTTTGGGGTTTCCATTTTTAAGTCAAGTAAAGTCTGTGTGCTAATATCAACATTGAAATGTGGTCTAGTGGTTCCGATACAGTGTCAGCACATGGGTCGATCTGGGTTCGCTTCCTGTATCCAACAGAGATAGCTTTGTGTATAACCCCATAATGTTACATTTTTGAGTGTTTCAGTTTCTCGTTACTATCAATTAAGTTACCTATATCCATAATCTAATCCATTCTTACATCACTAACATCGCCGATCGTGGCAGTGCTCTTCCATTTCTTTGCTAATGGAAGCTTTCTGTATCGGGGATGCAGAGTAAGGTCTCTGTATGCACTGTATGTATTTAAAAATAAATAAAACCTTGCCATGCACAAATCTTACCTGTGTCAAGCTCAGTTAGCAGACGGAGACCTGGGGTCCGTTCCAGAAAGCAGGTTATGTGACATACCTGGGTAAGTTTAAGGGTAAGTTAGTGGATAACCTCAACTTTCGGTTCCA